>VZTG01001218.1:434033-469994 GCA_013397845.1 Melanocharis versteri
CGCCAGGAATCGAGAGCAGGCGCGGAGCCCGGCGCGGGAGAACTTGGAGTGCGCGGCCCGGACTGGCCGGCCTCGGAGCCCCGGGAACGCCGCCGCTTGCCCGCTGCTTTCCCGGGGGCCGTGGGCCAAGCGCCCGTGAGGGGGCCCGTGAGGGGGCCCGTCCGGCGCGGCTGCGGAGCCCCTCAGAGACAGAGCGGCCGCGATTTCCACTCAGGGACCGGCCGTGATTTCCACCCGGAGACCGGCCGCGATTTCCACCCAGGGACCGGCCGTGATTTCCACCCAGGGACCGGCCGCGATTTCCACCCGGAGACCGGCCGCGATTTCCACCTAGGGACCGGCCGCGATTTCCACCCAGCACCGCGGAGCGAGCNGGGACAGGCGGGGGGCGGCGGGAGAAGGGCCGAGGCGGAGTTGGGAACAAAACCCAGCGGGGCCGGGCGCTCCCCGGCCGGGGGCCGTGTGTGACCGGGGCGGAGGGAACGCGGGCAATGGCCGGAAGAGGGGCCCGCGGGGGCGGGGGGANCACCGCGGAGCGAGCAGCCGCAGCCCGGCGCGGCAGCGGGCTTCTCCCGAAGGACCAGCCCAGCCACCCGCAGAGCGGTGTCCCCCCGGCTTTTCTCAGTCTCACGTCGAGGCTGCTCCTTTCCCATCTGTTCATACAGGAATGCCGGCGTGCTGCGCTAGAAAATGGTGATAGGAGACTGAGGGCTGCACTAGGCTTGGAAAGCCGCGTCCCCAAAACAAAAGCAGTAGTAAACCAGCAAGTTTAGTAAGTGTAACTACATCCTAGCAGCAGCTCTGGGAACGTAGCTACATCAGCAAACCGAACTTTTCCACGGCTCCAGCAGGTGATTTTGTCATGGATGCTTGGGGTGCATGCAATTCCCTGTGAAGAGTTATAACATGGTTGTATTTCTTTAAAACTTCAGTATGGTGAAGAAACTGAGTTTTTTAATAAGAACCCAAAGCTAAAAAAGTTCCTAGCTCTTTCAAATTGCAGAGAAAATTACAGAGACTAGGAAACAGGTCCTAAATGTGTCCCAAGGCCTCAGAAACCAGATGGCAAAACCCATCAATTCCATAAAAATAAGGTTTTCTGATACAACTGTAGGAATGGAGAGTATATACAAAATAAATAAGAAAATATTACAAAATTCAGTGGAACGATTTGGGGGGCGGTTGGGTTTTTTTAATACATAAAGCCCTATAATGATAATTAATTTAGCCACTGTTTCTATTAAGCCATATGTATTTTGAAAAAGCCCTATGTGTATGAGAGGTAGTTCACTTCTCATCACATACATTCAGTGGGAATTCTAGGCCAGGTCTCATAATTATGTGACTAACATATTGTTTTGCTCCCATTTCCTTGCCAAATCAACACAGCTCAAAGAGAAGGAATTGAAACCTATTCCTTCCTGTGAATCATCACACAAATTGTTTGCAAGACTTCAGTCAGTTGCAGATGGAAACTCACTCAAGAGAATACAGGTTTTTTAGTGGTGGGTTGTTTGGGTTTTTTTACTGGAGCTAATGCAGAACCAAATGATGCTGCTTAGAACAAAAAGCAGAGAGAGTTGGGCAAACGTATCAGACTTAATTCCCCAACTCTATTTGTACTCTATCTGAACGATTTTCTTATGCAGCTTTTAAAATAAAGCCTTTTTTCCCCCACAGTAAATTAGTATTATTTTCCCTATAATAAATAAAGGGCTTGGTTAAATCAAGCTTTTTTAAAAAATACTTTGTTTTGACCAGAATTTTCAGCTATTTTGTTGCAGACAGTGCAATGAGTTGCCTTGTACGGAGATGTTAATTGAAGCAAATTAAATGATCAAAAATTCCAGCCTCTGGAATATATTCACCTATTTATGTATTCTCTAAATTGAACGTTAAATTACCAGAGCAGGTTATGGTTACCATAGCCTTTACCTTAATGCATGTTGGTGAAGTTAGTTTGCTTCTGGATTTTTCTCCCATTTTGGAACAGAAGAAGTGACCTCCAGCTTCCAGCGAGGAAATAATAATTTGATATAGAACACGTTAAGAGATGCAATGAGAAGACAGAAACTATAGAGTGTACAGTTCAAGAGACACAAGAATTAACACTGGTACAGGATCTCTGCCCTCTTTCCTGGCAGGGCTTTCAATTCTTGCCACCTCGTAGTGGTAGCCGGCTGTTTTCCCTGTTAGTAAGGGAGCCCTCACACCAGTGCTGCTTTTCTACTCTTCTTCATAACCGTACGCTGGGCCGAGTCTCTTGGCCCTAGGATTACTTAAGGGACTTCCTTAGTTCTGAACTAGTTCCAAACTGCAGTTAGGTAAGTACAACAGTTTGATCCCGTGGCAGAGAAGATGAGATTCCTGACTCTGCCAAAGTAGGAATCTGTTCATAGTTCCATTTCACAGGATTACACACAAACTCTTAATACAACTTGTAAATCACCAGGAAGGCTTTGCTTGTCTTCTGTACCAGGAACAGGAAACCTAATTCAATGTCAAATGAGAGATTTACAGAGCTGTTAACACCAGCAAGTAGAGGAGCACACTAAGTGATGTATAATATAATAATTATGCTAACAGTAATAAAACCTCCTGTCCCACTGCTACCAAATTCAGCAGCAAAACTTCAATGAGAGTGAGACTCAGCCCTAAAAGAGCAAGAAATCATTCACTGTCTTACATTTGTGAGCCAAAGAGCCTATAGCAGCCTAGGAGCCATTTCCATCTGCTAGGCCTGCCTTTAGGATTCAAATTTAACCAATAAATATGCTTCTTTAAGATCTCTCTGGGATTTCAAGCATGTTACATTTGCACGTGTGCAACTAATATTACTGTGTTAAGAACAAATGCTCAGTCGTGTTTCCCACTTCTCTACCCTCTAAGACTAATTTGGCTGAGATGGAAATAGTGGGAAAAACAGAGGTGCTTGAAGAATAGGGCTTGCATGTTGAGAGCTGTGCCAGCTTCTGATTATCGGATCCATCCTATTTCCTCTTATTGAGGTTCATACATCTCTCAGTGGAAACAGGAAAAGATAACCACTTCAACTTGATGTTCTTCCTAGCCCTGTATGACTTCAGTACCTGATCCAGAAAAATATGTTAATGTGCTTCAACAGTTGAACGGGTTCAGGTGGAAGGTAGGAAAATGCAGTAAGAACCATCTCAAATGCCCCAGCTGGATGCCGGGAAAAACATTAAAAACATGGGGCAGAGAAACGGAACTAGCTTAAACAATCAAACAGAAACCAAGAACTATAGGGTAAGAACTGATCATGGTGGGGGTAAAAGTGTTAGAGAGACTAACCACACATTTATTCCCAGACTTCTAAGTGTATGGGAAAAAAACCCCAACACCAGAAAGAGAACAGAGAATTACAAAGGAAAAGAGGGAGTAAGAAGACAGATGATATTCAAGAAGATAGGAAGAAACTGAGGTAAAATGTCACAGAGAAGGAACAAAGTACAGCTACAAGTGACAGCAAAATAAAAAAAATTAAAGACTTTTCAATATATAAATTAGTTTATTTTCATTTAGATACAAAAGTTATAAATACAATTTATGTAAAACAGTATCTGATAAACACCTCTGAATCAGTTCATCTGTCTGCATAATTTGACTAAGAGGCTGTGACAGGATCATTTGATGTCAACAAATAGCTTGAAGAGTCACTGCTGACAAGCCTAATTACATAAAGGGATGCTACTGTGGCCTTCTGAGCACACAGAAAATCATCTTGAATCAGAAATTAGCATTCTACCTTCAGGTTGCCCCAAAATAACATAAGGCAATTTCTTTCACATATTCCTAGTCAGAAAAATAATCAGACAGGTACACAAACTGACTTCCTTTTCTGGATGGGCAGAGGGAATGCAGAATCATCAGCCAAGTCTTCAGAAGAGCACAGCTGGAAAACACTGCCAGGTCTCATCCTCAGCCTAATGAGCAGGAAGTACACAAAGGCACAAAACAGATCCATCAGCGTTCAAGTTCTCTACACTGACTGCTTTCTGATGAGATCTTCTCAAGAAAATATCTCAGCAGCTACTGAAAAATGGTCATCTGAAAGATACAAGAGCTAGACAAGCTAGACTTTTCAGCCTCAATTCATATTTTACAGTTAAATACAGCGTTTACACACGATTACGATCATTATTCTTTCTGGCAATATCAGAAAACGTCTTCACAAAGTTTTGCTAATTTGAAAGAGCAAGTGATATCTATGGCTGCAAAAACCCTAGAGACCAAAAGCAATATATCTGCTCTTTGTAGCTTGAAACAGAGTTAGTCTGCTGACAAGGACAATATCCAAAGCTGGAGAACACCTAATTCTCGTCTCAGTAGAGGGACAGACTTCTCCAAGACCATCATGAATACGTGTAATAGGCAAGAAGCAGGCAAGGCAGTAACTGTTCTCTGCTTCAGCACACAGCAGATGTGTGCACTGAGGCCTCCAGGCCACACTGTGCTGCAATCCACTCTGGTGAGTTAAGGCCACATGAATCAAGTGTTCCATGCTGTGACACACAGTCTCCATACTGTACATACAGTATTAAAAATGGAACATTGGAAAGACACATTGCAAAGCCTCGTGGTACAATTACATTAAACTTACTGAAGCCTTTGAAAATACCTGTAATCTCTTTTTGAGGTAACTCCTTCTTATAGTCAGGTTAAAATTATTTATACAAAATCTACTTTAATATGTCATGCCTTGAGATAATCTCACGTTAAAAAAAATAAAATGGGTCACAAACTCATACCTAAAAACATAGCAAATTTCATGAACAATGGGGAAACTAAAAAATATTTCTGATCAGTTTACAGTCTAGATTCAACTAATCAGAACACTGCTTTTCAGAAGTGGTACTGTATATTGTTACAATACTATCTTCTGCCAAATTCGGTCAGATTCTATCATCTATTCAGTCTCATTTTTCACATGGTTAAAAATAACAGAAGTAGCAATGAATATAATATCACCAACTGAAAAGAGTGTTTGAGACCTGATTGTTCTTCATTTGGTAAAAAGACTGTCAAGGGATAGAGAGAAATTAGAATACTGAAAGGGAAATGGAGTATCAGCCTCAGCAGACAGCCATTCCACAGAGTAAAAGTGTTGTATTAGAGCCAATGTCTTATTCCAGCTGTTCTCTTTTTTTCTGAATTCATCCGATTAGGAACTCTTGAGTAGCATCATCTCCCAGGCTTTGTGGAAGCTTCAAGGTAAATGAACGTTTAGCCATAATTTTTCTAATCCTAGCTGCAAGGAGTTTCAATTAGTGGGCTTAGCCACTCTCATGCAGCATCTGTAAACAAGGATTCTAAAAGCAGAATCAACACCAATGACAGAAACATCACCTAGATTTCTTGTTCTTCCACAATCCATTCAGAGGCTGCTTCCAAGGTGGTCTACTGTCAACTTTCACAATGCTCTGAAGGCTGGAATTGGTTTTCTAATAAGCCTGCCGAAGTCTGTCCTCCATTTCCCTTCCAAAATGCTCTTCATTGCTACACCTGGAACTCTTACAAGATGTAGGGGTGGGAGTGAGTTCCATGTTCCAAGCCTGTTGTCCCTCATTCACAGACCAATTTACTATCAAAGCTGGAGAGTCCAATAGCAAAGGCCTGAAGAGCACAGAGAGGGTAATTATAGTCCAGAGTGAACACGTCTTCTGCTACGCGGCCAAACTGCATCACGATGTAGTCAGCTGGGGAGAAAAGACATTCAGAGATGAACAATTTCACAGTGAAGGAAAAGAAAAAAACAACAAACAACAACAATAACAACAAAAAAGCCAAACAAAATCCAACCACAAAAACCCCACACATCTGCCTATCCCAAATATATGTGGATGGTGTATCCATCCTTTCCCACCAGAGTGGCCTTGAAATCTGTCC
Organism: Melanocharis versteri; assembly: GCA_013397845.1. Taxonomy (NCBI): domain Eukaryota; kingdom Metazoa; phylum Chordata; class Aves; order Passeriformes; family Melanocharitidae; genus Melanocharis; species Melanocharis versteri. The sequence continues at coordinate 439,941 of VZTG01001218.1, forward strand.
TCTAGACTGACTGTGTTATCCTAGAGATTATTTTTCTACTCAGAACCAAAGCTCAAACCATTCTTTTGCTAGCTTGAAGGTGCTGTATTAAACCTTTTCTTTCACTTCAAGAAGCTTTCATTTTCCCCCTCTTTTGCTGCAGTTATGGACAGCAGTGTCTGCATCCATCCCAGAAAAAAGGAGGCCTTACATAATTTTCCTGACAGCTCAGAGTAATCCTGAGCTAAATTCCTTTACCCAGTTTCCCTTCTCTAGGAAGGGCGTCCTATTCCTCCCAACCCTCATGAAGTAAATTAGGTTCTCCCTGTTCAAGTAGGTCCCACACAGCCTCCATCAGACTCTTACGGTCATTGTCATGGACAATCTGGAAGTTCTTCACTGAGGCCTGAGTGACCCTTCCATGGAAGTTCAAAACATAGGATTGAGTATCGTCATTCCAGACTGGAGCCTTGTTGTGCAACTCAATGAGGTTCTCTAAATTTTTGTTTTGCCATTTTGACAGCAGACCCTCATGCTCCTGTTCAGAAGAAAGAAATATATTTATCAGATTTGGAATGGCTCTGCCTTTGAGTACCACCTCTCTTGTGTGTGTGTGCACTCTGTCACTTCATTCCCTGTTTAATGAAACACAATGACGTCACTTAAACTCAGTCCTACTGAATACTTTCTGCAAGTACCAGGAAGATACTTACATAGATTCCCAGTCCAAGCATTCCTTTTCATTCAATAAAGTAAAAAGAGGATAGAGAAGGAAGTGTGTGTACAGGAAAGGGAACAATTCAGAGTCCACAGATTATTGTCATCCTGCTGGCATGAATCCCTTCTGAGTCTTATAATCTCTGATCCTGTTGCATCCAGTTTCCATTTCTAACATTTTAAACTTCGAAATAAAACAAAATAATCTACAATTAACTGCACGGTGCCAGGTCCTGAGGTGCTTCAGTAGAAAGTCCAAAGGCAGCAGCAGGATGTAAGGTTAAATGTCATCCTATTGGGTCTAATGAGTGATGCACAGTATGAAAACCAGAGAGAAATAAAAACCAAATAGATACAAAAAGGAAGTAAACCAGCACATTAAATCTGACAAACAATTAATTACAAGGAGATTCAGGTTGTAGCGAAACATGACATATGATTTAATTCTAGAAGTTCTGCAACAAATAAAATCCAAACTATATATGCTAAAACTCTGAAGAAAAATAATCCAGGCTTAAGGTACTAATAGGAAAAAATGCTCAGAAAACAACACGTTGTGGAGGTCAGACTGATATGGCTACCGTATGTGCTTTAGTATTGTACAAAGATTCCATAGTGGATTTTTGAGGATAACCTAAATAAAACTTTCTGTTCAGTTTAGTTACTTTCTAATTTTAGCTTTATTTACTTTTTAAAGATGCAAAACAAATCTCTGAGAACTGGCACCCACACAGTGCATTTAGATTTAGGGGAGAAAAATAAAAGCAGGGTCATGGAGCCATTACTGTACTAATGGGAGAGATGGCAACACCAAGTGAAAGACAATGAATAAATGACCACTTCCAGATACAATTTTTCTGGCCATTCACAAAAATTAAATCTCTTTTCTGGGCTCTCATGACTCTCAGTTTCCATTCTTGAAGATTTTTTTTCTCTGACCTCAGGAAATACGTTCTTGTCCTACTCATATCTACTCACAACATGGCTGCAAATACAATTTTCTAGCTCAAAACATTGACCACGCCTTTCAGTTGGTACCTCTTCTTTCTGCCTTTTGATTTTCTGTCACCAAACATAAAACTCACATTAAGGGAACCTAACAATTTTCATCACCCATCTTAACATACCTTCAGATATTGTTCTGTAAGCTTTTAGCTAGAACACCCCTCATATATATGAGAAATCCTCACTAAACAGTCACAACAAAACTCCGTCCTTCTCCTCTTCCCTCCTTCTCCTTAAAGAATCCTCTTTTCTGTTACTCCTACAAAAAGGCTAACAGCATTCTGATCAAAAATGTATTTATTCTCTTGCTGTTGCACCAGCAGTACCTCATCTGTCTATTGCCAATCTGTTGCAATCGACATCCTGGCTAAGAATGAGAGCTCCTAGAGAAGCAAGTGCATCCTGTGTTCATCCAACCCTCAGCACAACAGGGTCCCACCATGAGGGCGGCTTGCAGGTGCAACAGCAACAACGCAGACATAAGTAAATAATATTTAGGCTGGCCAAAGGACCCATAAGGATACAAACTATTCAGAAGGCTACAGATTAGGTAGAAGGCAAGATCACATTACCAACACATTTAGGCTACATTGCATTTACTCTCCAGGAGACTTGCTAAAGTCCTGGCTACTGTCAGTAACAACCAGGCCTCTACAGGGAAGTTTTAACCTCTTCCTTCAATCTGAAACATGACCAAACTTCATAACTCACATTTCGTGGACGGATTGGAATTCGCTTATGATTCATGTTCATTCCTGGAATGATCACGGACATTTTTCTGGGACCCTTAAATCCTAAGATATTAGTTTCCTGAAAGACAAGGAAAGCCATTATTTTCAGTAAATAAGATATTTCCCCTCAGAGAATGAAAGACAGCAAAACTGAACTTGTACCCCCATTTATACCAGTTTTTAGAGTTTTGCTGGCTACAACTGTAGCAGCAGTTATCTAACTGCAACTGTATTTAACCACTGAGAACTCTCCCTTTCTCACTAAGAGAACGGTGTTAGGAGATACATATGTTTTTAACTAATCTGGAGCGCATTTCTTAGCCTACTGAAACATTTACAACAAAATTAGACAAGTGCAATTTCCAGGTATAAGTTTTTTGCACCTGAGGCAATAATGTGTTGAAATCTTGCTAGTGAACAAGCTTTAAGTGTGATAAAAAGCAAAATATCTTTGGCCTGAGTCTATGTTGTCTGTATATCACCAGTTAGTCTAAAATGTTTCTGAACAATGAATGACATTTTTCTTCAGGTGCTGTTATTTTTGTTTAAGAACACACCTACAATTTTCTCTCAAATCATACTCTTTTATAAATGTTTAAACACAGACCCAGGAAGGGAAGTATTCAGCAACTATCCAAGCTTCAATCTTAAATCAAGCAAATTTTTCCAGAGTACTGAAGGAGACCGCTCCAAGTGGATTGAGTACAAAAAGCAAAGGAAAAAAGTCCTGGTATTCTCAAACCACTCATTTAACAGTATCGGCCAAAATCCAGGGGTCCATTTAAAGTGTTCTGTAACAACGTCAGTGATAACCTTTAAAATTCCCAAAGACCAATTAAAAAGCTGGAATCTTTTAGAAGTACTGAACTGATTGACAGAAGTGATACAGCTTCTCCTAACACGTTAATGCATTTTGCAGACAGACAAAGGCCTTTGGAGCTGCAACCTCTATTACTTCACTTCAAAAAATCTAGGGGCATGTATAAGAACGAGGGCACTGATTTTATTAATATTTAAACTTTGCTAACTCCTTGTAGATAAAAGTTCAGAATTCTGAAAAGCTGACTTTATATTAACTGGCTGTGCTCATTCTAACACCTTGCTGTGTCCAACTAGGTAGGAAACTGAAGAATAATATATACAAAGAAAATACCTAGTGATATTTCTGTAAACAGGCTAGTACTGGAATTATCATATCAATTTTTTCCCAAGTGCCATTAAGATCAAGAGCAAAAGCAAAAAAGTCAAGGTGCTGCTCCAGTAGGCTAGTGCATCTTCAAGCTTCTGTGAGAAAAGTAAAAACACCTGTGAGAAAAATAAAAATACTCCCACTTGACAGCAATTGTTTTGTAGAGAACCTCAAATTTTACTCAAACCCTAGGACTGGAATATGAAACAATGTGACATGAGAATGCTCACGTAATTCTGTAGTGTCCACAAGTGCCTCCTTACTCTGAATCCTATACTGAGGTGATTCACAAGAGCAGAACATCTCTAGAACAGAGTTAGTGAATCACAATTTACCCTGGAACCACATCCTTATCACCAACAAGCTGCTACTGAAATAATACCAGCTCCCTCCTAGCCCTCACAATGCCTTTGGATCTGCAGAAATTAATTCTGCTCCACAGGGTACTCCCAGTTCCTTCTCAGGGTCTACCAGATACCAGCTGGGCCAGGGGCAGTTCATGCTGTGGCTGGCTCCATGTACAGCATGTGCTGACTGGCCACACACTGAATAGGCCAGCTAAGGTCATAAGGATGTTAGTTTGGTTGTTTCTCCCACTCTTGGCATGGATTTTTTTTTCTTTTTTTCATTAAACTTGTAAGAATTTATCTGTGAGGTCTCTGCCCCTTGTTGTATCTGGTTGAAATCGGTCACTTGGTTCCAAAGTTAAGTAGAAGAGGCTGGCAGCAGCACGATTTTGCAAGCTGTGTTTCCTCGGTAACCAGGCACAAAGAAAGGGGCAAAGAGGGAGAGGCAGTACTTACATAACAAATAGCTGCAAGCTCCTGTCTTGTATGAGCCTTTTCCACTAGACTTTGTGCCTTGACTGGGTTAACTCCATGGTCATAGACTGTAAATTTGGTTCCCATGAGGTTTGACCTAATGCCAGGTTATGGAAAAACACAGAAAAGAGGCATCAGTGTAAGGTTTTGTCATCTTCTGAAAGTATTTGTACAGCACAGCAAAAACACGCATCTCCTGCCATCTGAATCTTCCTGCTGCCAGCTCAGTAAGGAGCTTCCATGACGTGCCCATGGTGAACTAAGCCTGTAACCTACCCTGGAAAAGCATCTAGACAATTTCTTCTCTGAGTTGCCTCAGTGAATGGTAATGCTGAAGGTGGCTGCCAACCCAAGTGAATACCGATTACATTGAGCAGAACAATGCAAGTTCATTCTCTCTGAATTTATACCAGATTGCCAGTCAAAACCACAACTCAATTAAAATTAAAATCCTGTCTCAACTGTCTACAGTTTTCATCTGTGGTTCTCACCTGAGTTTTCCAATGAAACTTTCCCCTTTCCGAGATAAATCAGTTGGGTCAACTGATATGAGGTAATTGGATGTTTTGCTCTTCTTTCTTTTTCTCCCCGCAAGAAGGAATGTCTGGAAATACAAAACTTTGATCAAGACTGGTGCTCTATAAGAATGCAGAGGCATTGCTATCCAAACTTCCATCTCTCCATTTCCCATATGCATTCCCTTTTTTGTTCTGTGCTAATATTACTCTCTCCACAATTTTGTTCTCTTCCAAAGTGCCCAGCCTGAAAGCCTATCCCTCCATCAGCTCACTTGGCAGTCTAGATTTAATGCAACTGTCCTTTCTAGTCTTCCCTCCCTTTTTTCAAGAGCAACTCAGTCTTCCTGCTCTTTTTTAACATTTAACATTTTTATACTTTTTCAACTTCATCTTTCACTGTATCATGGCTTTTAAACCATAATACAATGCTAATTACATGCTAATTCCCTCCTTTGTACCTTGGCCAAATTTAAGCTGTCCTCATCTGCATGACGGCTCTCCTCAGCTACTGGTTTCTTACCAAAAATATTCTGTGGTAGGGGTACAATAGCCAAGATAATGTGTGCTGCTTCCAATACCTTTTTGTTGTCATCCCTTTCCAGATGCATGTAGTAAGTAGGGAAGAGCCCCCGGTCCATTCCCTTTTTATCTCTAGTGATTCGACACTTGACACTAATGCCACGGGGTGCAGGGCGCAATGCAAAATCCTCCAAGTTCTCTACTTCTCCCAGCTGTGCATCTGCCTGAGGGGATGGACTACAGGAAGCACCTGTTTCCTATGGGAAGAAGCATCATATTGGCAAATTAACATCAGGTCAGAGACTCCGGTATTCCACAAGAAAACAGTGGTTTGTTGAAATATAAGATATTATGTCTCCAGAAGAGACTGGGGAAAGGAAGGTTAAACAAGATACCACCTGTGTTTCCTAAGAAGAAAGCAGCTGAAGGTTTTACTCTGAGGAAAGACTAGGTCTCGAAGGGGAAAAGAGAAAAAGTACCCATTAAGCAGACATGAGTGAATTGCTAGAAAGGGGGAAATAGGATGAGATGCTGTAAATATGCTAAGCAAAGAACCTCTTTGCTTTTAGAGCTTCAAATGCTGTGGAAAATAAAGCAGAATGATAAAGCCGGACTGATGGATGCTGCAGTAAGACAGGCTGGGATTTTGTGACTGAAATGAGTGTTGAGATTATGTTGGTTCAGAACAGTAGCAGAAATTGAGTAAGCTACTGGTGGAACCATATCAACTAAATGTTGGAAGAGCTTTAGAACAATGTGTATAGTTAGGGTCATCAAAGGAATTGGAATTCTAATGGAAATTTGGTACAGGTCTTTAAAGTAATTTTTTCTTAGAGGTAGCTGAATACTGTGAATTGTAGCACCCAAGAGATTCCTCTTTGACTGGGCCTTCGAGATGAAGTTGCAGGTTTATCCCCATTCCCAGCTACAGCCAGTAGGAAACCTGAGTGAACAGCACAGACACACACATATAGATTTGAAATTCACTGGAGGGTCTCACCCCTTCCCCCCTCCAGCACCCACCACCCTGTATCTCCAGCAATTTGCACCCACAACCCAGCCTCTGAAGAAGCTGACACCCAGACCTCTTGCACTACTCCCCTACCCGTGTAGGGCAACACAAACACAGTCACCTCATAAATACACTCAGGCATATCCTTCCCACAGCATGGACTTTGGAGGGTGTCCAGCATCCACGCTCAAACCCCATGGCCTTTACCTGGTCTGAGCTAGCTCAGACCCTGGGTCTTCCTGATGCTGGTCTCTTCCAACTCACTGGCCAGTCCAGCACATAACTTGTCAATGTATGTACGTACATACGTATGTAAGTATACCATACACACACAAACACATTCACACGAGAAATAATTAGAAGTGGAAGTTCAGAAAAGAGTGGGACATGCTGACGTAATCAAGGCACAAGGCTTGGGCAGACAATCATACTGTTTTGCAGTTGTTTACACACATCTGATGCCTTTCACCCCCTTTAATCCCTGTCTTCCCATGCTTATTACTCCCTGATCCACCTTGAATACCTTTCTTTTCCCTCTTAAGTTCCTTCCCCCAAACAGCCCATATGAAGTTTGTCCAATCCCAGCATTCTCTGTTCCACTCCAAAATTCTGTTCCCCTTCGCATCCCACAATAAATGCTATAAACCTTCAGGAAGAAACCCCTCCTATGTTTGCATGGCATTTCAGAGCTTCTCTGAGTCATTTCGGTGAATTTTGCAGAGACAATGGCCCAGTCTGTCTCCTTTAAGGGTAACAGTGCTGACTCACTGTGTTCCCATATTCACTGATCAGGCTCCTTGGGATCCTCCACCCACAGTTGTTCCTTCGATCATTGCTGAATCTTTATGTTTAACTCAGTGTCCCTTCAGTCAGACAACCTAGCAATCTTGACCTTCCTCTGCTTTCAGGGAATAATATTGCTGGCTACTGTACTTGCAGCTACTACATTTTAACCCAGTGCTCCAGGGGTTAGCACTAAAATCAAGCATGTGCCCAGTGCTTATCATAGATTTCAAGACACTTACTGCGAAAGACTTCTCGCTGGATGCAGAACTAGGCCTCTCAGATTCAGGGTATGGTGAATGAGATACTGGTCTCTTACTAGCTTCTTCCTCTTCTGTGTCCTCCTCATCAAAATTCAAACTGCCTGAAATTCCTGTCAGAATACAGGATCAAATATGTAATCTCTGAAAGAAGGTGTCACGAGTTCATGGCATCACTAATTCATATATGACTCTTGAATACCTATTCACACTCTTAGTTTCTGTTGTTTCAACTGCTGATTTTCTTCATGTGCTGTATCTCTTCCTGAGCCTTGTAATTCAAATTCTTACTGATATTTTCCAGCAGTCACTGTGCAGATGATTAAGCAGCTGTCAGGCCTTTATTAATATAGATTTTACTTAATATTCTATATGTAACATATTGCTTAGTTTATGTTGTCATTGAATTAATTTTGCATATTTTCATGCAAGAAAGTCCTCCCTGTCTTAAGAACAACAACAATAAAAGGAAATCCAGATCAATATGCTGACACCTATCCCATAAATTGGACTCTGTACAGTTTACATCCTTTACCATTTCCCCTTAGTCTTACACACACTGAAACAGAGTATGTCAATTTTTCAGTAAGAGCCCCTCCTGTTCTTATATCAGTATCGAAAACTCAGGTCCATAAATACCAATAACGACTTGATTTCTAAAACTGAAGCACAGACTGAGAAAATTCAGGACTTATTTAATCTTAACCTAAGCACAGTAATGTAGAGATGACTGTAGGTATATAACTAAGATAACTCTACGTAAACACATTTATAAAAGAGCCTCTGTACACATCACTGTTTCGTGTGTCCTTCCACTTGGAACTGGATCATAAATTGGACATTAGGAAGAAGTTCTTCACAGAACGGGGGATTGGGCATTGGAATGGGCTGCCCAGGGAGGTGGTGGAGTCACCGTCCCTGGAGGTGTTTAAGGAAAGACTGGATGTGGCACTCAGTGTCATTGTCTAGGTGACAAGGTGGTGTTAGGTCATAGGTTAGACTAAATGACCTCAAAGGTCTTTTCCAACAAAATTGGTTCTGCGATTCTGAGATTTTGTTCTGTGATTCTTTTATTTAATTTGGCTGTAGAAAGGAAATGTACATAAAGCATTACAGAAAATGAACACAGTCAGCCTGCTAAACTGAATTATTTTCTGAGAACCAATATTATAACAATGCTCTGACATGGCACTGCAGAGAAGGGGCACTGCTGGAAGTCTCAGATAAAACAGAAAAATCCAGTGTTAACAACCTGTCAGTAAACTTCCCAAAGGACGTTTGGGAAGAGGAAAGGCGTTGACCCTAGTACTCCAGCCAATTTCAAAATCCACTGTTTATATTCTACCTCCACTAATTTCCCCTGAAGTTACTGGATATTCTCTCCTGTTTCCTTTTCTAACTCTTGTGTAATGTTGCTATCTGTAGGTAAGCAGCTGTGGCATCAGATGAGAATACCTCTGTATGTGATAATACCTCAATATATGCAGTGTACTGGAAATGTTCTGGGAGACAAGCTCTGCAAAATAAAAACAAGCTGCATACTAAATTAAACACTAGTCATTATTTTGCTGCAAAGTGCTTAGGCTGCATGCAACAAAAAAAGGTTTCCTGTAGTACTGGCAGCCACTTAAGATACTTGGCAGATAGAGCTTGACACTCCACTAGGAAATTACTCAATGGGATATAACAATCGAATATATAACTCGAAAACCGCTGATTGTGACAGCCTCTGACTCAGAAAAAAACACCTTTCCTGTTAGTCTCCTAAAGAGTTAAATCACAGCATTTACTGAAGGGTCCTGCTGTTCTGAAAATATTCAAGCATCTTATCAAGATATAACATATCTGGAATAAAAATACCCCAAACTTTAGCAAAATGTGGTATAGCATCTTGTCAGCAATTTCCTTGGAAAGACCAGAAATTATACAGCACATTAAGAAACCCTTAAAATATAACTGGTATGGTTCAAATAATATCAGGAAAAGGAACCGCAGCACTGCACTTCCACGTGCTGTAGAATCTAGTAGCGCTTTTAAAAGCGATATCCTACAGACATTTGTTTCATGATTCCTCATTTTTTAATGCCACTGAAATAAAGTCATAAAAGTAGAAGAGCCTCCAAAAAGACACTTGCCCGTTATTAACTTACCGCGTTTCTGTAATATTTCTTGCAGATCTGGCTTGCCTGCTGTGTCTGTTACAGCCTCCCCATCATTTTCCTTATCTGCACTGTCTTCTGGTTTGGTAGATCCAACAGACAGAGTTTGGAGCTTGGTCCCTAAATCCTGCACTTCTGATTTCAGGAAAGCAGCTGGTCCATCAATGCCTGCAGCCAAAATGAAACAGAATTGTAAAGTCTAGTTTTTATGGCCAAAGATGCATCCCAGGATGGTGGCTCTTTTCATCTTCCCTTCCTCTAGCATGTCTTTAAAGTACTGAAATATACTTCTTCAATTTTTGTCAGAAGGCTTGGGAGGAGTCAGGCCTGATTCCGGTACAGACTGCCTATTACTTTAAACGTATCAGTTATCAGTTTTTCCCTATTTAAATAAAGTGATTGTATCTACCTTTTTACAAGGGCTTAAGCAATTAAAACAAGTAGTATTTGTCATGCACATTGATAGTTTTCAATTTGTTTACAGACATCTCCCTTACTTTTTTTTCCTTCACATTGTTTGTTTGCTCCTGTGCCAGTGAGTACTCTACAGTGAATATCACAAATCAATTCGATAAAAGGATCTACAGCCATAGACAGAAAAAACCCTTTATCTTCTTGCTAGGATGAAATTTCCATGTTTAAACCATGTGCACACAACTGTGCACCATGCTTCCCAACTGGTGGAGGCATCTTATGTCAGGGTCTGGCACAACACTTAACACGTAGCACACAATCCGTAAGCGTAGTTCCAGCTTTAGATTTCTTGTTTTCCCACTGTTCTCCTTCTTAAAACTTTACTGCTTTATGTAGGCATTGTATTTCTGACATGTTAACTGCTATCACTTCTTAACAGGATTTGTTTGCACTGAGGAAGCCTCAGAACTATGGCAGATAGTGAGTGAGCAGTTAAGTTTTCATTTGAGTCTTCAGTAAGGCTCCTACCTTAAAAATTATACCAATCTTATATCTCATTCTCTTCTTGACTTGAAAGTGTCTTTTAACAGAAGCTTTCTTACACCTGATTTTAAACACATAAATGCTACCATAAGCATCACCACTTTCCTTCCCATCCTATGATCCTGAAAGGAATCTGGAGAACAAGAAAAAGATTCAAGAGAGAAGGGATAACATAGTTTCGAATGTGATCTTCAAACCAGGTAATATCCCTTTGTTTGGGGGTTTAAAATTCTACTGTGCATATTAATTTGCTATAAATACAACGCTTGTATTATAACACCTTGCAACAGCACACATCTCAAAGCCTTAGAATGTTTCCCATTACTTTCTTGATAGGCTGATGGGATCCTGGCTCTCATAAACAACTTCCTGACACTTCCACTGGAATGTAAGGATTTCACTGCTGCTGTTTTTACCTCCTTGTGACATGGGAGCCTTAAGGCACTCACTGCTGTATTTCTTTTCACTCCTAAAAGAATGGTCACTTTTTTACTGTAGTGTTTTGAGGCCACCAAGTTATTGCCTTTAGCCCTGATAGCACTTTGTGCTTGTGACTTTGTGGACCACTACAGCCTGTTTGTCATGTTTCAGTTGCCTCAATGAAGCCCACAGAAAACAACAGATGAGGCAAAAACAATCAAGAACCTAACACAGTGTTCACAACACTTTTTGTTTGCTTCCTCTACTTTATCATTCAGTCATACGCAATCTTGAGGTGGAGTATGCCATGACACCATAAGGAAACACCATGCAAGCAGTCACTCTTGAATTATTTTCTTTATCTTACAGCTTTAAATTTCTTTACTTTGGATTTGTATGCCCTCACCTTTATAGAAGTTGCCAGCCCATTTTTACAGTTCTTCTAGCCTAACCCAAGGGAGCGATTACTCAAGGCATGTGAAGATTTACAGCTGTCACAAAAATCAAGGTGGGGTTTTTGTTTGCTTTCACAGTTTAGTATTGCTCAACCATACTGTACTACAATTCAACTTTTGTATACAGAAAAGTATGAAATCAATCTTATCACTTGACCCCTACCACAGCAATGTAAGCGCCCATCTGTGACATAATGCATGCACTGGGATTTTGAGGAACACTGTTGCAATCAGGTTGATTATTTACCATGTAAAACAACATCGCTGTGGACAGGGGTAGGAGTTTCTACTAAAGGAGTCTGCTCCTCGCACCCTTTGGGCTTTGACCTGCGCAGCTTGGCCTCAGGATTTGGCTGCACCATCAACGGATCGAGACGTTTCTTTCTCTGCTTCTTCTCTAGAAGGGCTCTCTGTAGAATAAAGAAAAGCAGGAAACAGATGAGTAATCACATCTAGAGAGGGAGAACCCATGCCTCAGCCATTGGCAATGACATATCCCTGACCAGAATCCCAAATAAACCTGAAATATTCTTGCAATCTCTTATGAAAATCCTAGACACAGATATCACCATGGTGTTGGAGTGAGACACTGCCTTAGATTTTCCATGAGAGGCTGACATGGACACCTACTTGTTTCCTGACCTATCTTGAGACCACCAGCAGATCATGTTAAATCCTTTCACCCAGTCTACACTGCAGCAATCCTTAACACAAATAGGCAAATTCAGCAGTCATCCATAATCCAGTATGAAATAAGTCAGGACTTGAAAAGGAAAACATTTTTATCTCAAAAGCTATCATCTTATAAGGAGAACTTAGAGTACTTCCCAGAAACCAATGTGAAAGATAAAACTTAAAGGGGAGAGATAAATAAATAACAGTAATTAAAATAGGAATGATCCACTAAAAAGAAATTTGATCCACCTTGCAAAATTTTTCCATACAATTCAGGACTGAAAGGAAAGACTGGTAAGTCCAAACGCTAAAAAATAAAACATTACCTCTCCAAGATACATACAGATTTGATATTTATGATTTCTTACTCAATGAGAATAGAAACAACTTCTAGACTTAAATCAAGGCAAAAAGGGACATGGTGTCATTTTAAAGATAGACATGCTTAGTCCTTAAAGGTGATGCACGAAGAAGGAAAAATCATACTTTAATATTCTGCACCATTATGCAAGCAACGTGCAAGCTCCTTACAGCAGAAGCAGTTTATCCATGGCTGCTTCTTAGATACCTGAACACCCCTGAAAGTTGTTTTTGATGACAGAAGCCATTTCTCCATCAAATTATTTTCAGTCTCAATGCACCCACCAGATAAACAATTCATCAGTACCAACAATTCAATCCACTTGAGACACAGATATCTTTGGAGCCCTTTCCTCTCCCGTTATTCTTTTTTCTCTTGTTGGTTCTTTCCTCTCCTGTTAGTCTTTCTATCTCAAGTGAGATTAGCTTCTCAGGCAACCTCTCCCTGAGGAATTCCAACACAAGTCAGCCCTTGATTCTTTATTCTGTTTTTTTCACTTATCTAAAAGAAAAAAACCAAAAAACCCAACCATCCAAAACCCACACAAAACCAAACATACAAAACCTCAAATCCGAGAAAGAAAAGAAACAAACAAACAAACCCAAAATAACAAAAGAACTTGAAACAAAATTACTTTTTAAATTTAAACTCAGAATTACCCCTGGAAGACTGGGCTGCAATACAGGTAGTGTTTACTACTGCAGAATTATTTGCAAGGATTATCTTGCAGAGCAAAAATTACATAGAATTCCAAAGAGATTATCACATTGGTCTAGAATAAGAAACGAAAAATAAGCAGTAAAGTCAAATTCTTAGAAATTGCTAATTACAGATGTGTTTTCTAGGAAGGTAGTCAGACCTTTCGGAAGAATTTACATTGGTTTGTGTTGTTTGTTTATTTTTTAAATTAATGCTGAGGAAAAGTAAAAAAAAAGTCATGATAGTTTATAATTCTCCAAAAGAGAGAGGAGAAACAAGAATCAAAACATTATACTCAGAAAAAGGATTTGAGAAAAATTGTTGTCAACGCTTCTCTATCTGACAAATAAACAGCCAAGAAAAAACAAAAAACAAAAACCAAAAAACCTAGCAAAACAGACACACCCTAAAGGCAGTAGAGAAAATAAGAAAATATACAGCTACTGTTAGAATGCAAAATTGAACTTGGGATCAACACAGGATATAGTAATTTCAAGAGTTATTTAGTGGATTATTCTATTAGATAAGCTTTTTAAAACATTTCACTGCTCACCAGTCTAAATTTTAATTATTATTCTTATACACTGTGTTACATCAAAGGGTTTCTGGGACTCACCAATCCAATAGGATCAGTTTATATTAAAACATAGTTTACTGCCAGTAGATGTGACTGACCTTCTTCCTTCCTTGCAAGAACCACAGGATAATCAAAGTGACAAAACTTGATAGTAAATTAATTTTTTTTTAAAGGCTTCTCTTTACTACTTTGCTTATTGAGATGGAGAAAATATCTGCGAGTCCACTGCCAGGACAGCAAACAGTAGTTCATTTTCTCTCCATACGGTGGCAGAGCAGCCTGCCCTTCAGCACCATGTATTCCCGGCCGTATTCCACTAAGGAAGTAGAAAAAGGAAACGGTATTTTGTTTCATTTTGTCTACTAATTAGCCTTTTCCTCCAGCTCTGTGTTACAGTAAAAATGCATATAATATTGCCACACAAAATGTAGATAGTTCACGAACAGGACACCAGAACACACAATCCATTAAATAAATAGCAGATATTAATTATCGTGATTTGTTTGGGATTTTGTGCACTCCATGCATTAAATACTTCCAGAAACACCTCAGAAAACCATAACACCAGAATACAGGATGATCAGAGGATCACAAACTGCCAGCTCCTGTTCAAATGAGCTTTCAAGAAGTCAGATGGGAATATCTAGTCTACTATTAAGACAACTAGTTCAGTGTTCTCTTTCTCCAGCTGTGATGGCAGGAAGCTGATATACAGGAAAGTTCCAACCACTCCAGCCTTGAAGGTGCAATCCTGTGCTACTTATTCATTGGTACAGTCCTAACCCCAGGAGCTCATGCAGGATGGATCCTACCTAGGGAACATCCTCTCCTCTTCCAGCTGCCCCTTAGCTCTCGCTGGGGCAGCAGTGACAATGGCAGCGATGGTGGCATCAGTGAAACTCCACACCAAGAGTAATGCACCACACCAGGTGCATTCAGAAACACGCCAGACTTTGTGCCCTCCCCGCACAGGGAGATGGCAGCATTGCACTTGGAGCTGCAGATGCCTCAGAAGACTCAAAAATCTTCTGCTAATGAGGAAATAAGCACCGCCTGAGCAACCACACACTCTTGCCTCAAGGAAAAGGCAGTAGTCCAGGAGAAAAAAGCATCCTGGCAGGCAGAGCTGGCCCACAGATGGAACTTGATGTCATGCACTATAATAAATAATATTTTACGGCAATTACAGGCTTTCCAAACCCATCATACAGATGGATGGACAAGCATGTCTCTGCTATGGCTTATTCCATATTCTCTGTATGACCATAGATTCTATACATGGTCCTGCTGGATTAAAACATTTTGCACTTTTTACAATTCCAATTCCTGTAACTGTTTATGAGAAATTAATCAAGCAGGGCATCAGCTACAACCAGCAGCAAGTCCATCATATTTGGTAGTGATTTCCTACTGACCTCTGTTTCTTCAGAAGTACTATTCATGTAATAGTACTATTCATGTAACAGTAGACTTTAAAATTAATATTCAAACCTAATTATAAAATCCTAAATTAGAGACTCTTAGCACTTCTCACCAAATCTCATTTGCAAAGGGCAGGGTGTTAAAATATATTTAGTGAAATTTTCTAGCCGTTGCTTTTGCAAATGATTGCAATCTCAACCAAATCCAAGAAAGATGGAAACAGATCTGCGAACAGGAATGAATTACTTAAACTGACCTCTTCATGATGCAACTGACAGCTGCTCTGAGGGAATTCCACCCAGCCCAGCAGTTTTATTTTGGAGGAATAGCCATGCATCCCCATGGCAAGGTCTGACACTAAGCAAACACTGATCGCAGTACCCAGCACTAGGAGACAGTGATCATTATCAGCTTAGGACTCAAGACCAGTCCTAAAACAGACCCTGAGGTTCATCACCAAGCAGTCAGACCATCCTTAGTTTTGGAACTTCTTACCAAATGGATTTGACACTAAATGCTCTTTTATAGATTATTTGAATTAATTCTTTCTATTTTTTAATAAATTGTTTGTTTTTAAAAAAGTGTCACTGGATAGTCTACAGATAAAGGACTATCGTAGCTTCCACAAATACAACCAAAGATAAATTTTACCTCTTGACTCTGAAGTGTTTCAGATAAGTGCCTATATAGACACAGATAAAGTTGGTAATAAATTCAGTGCCTGAAGTCAAAGCCTAGCAAGCTCAGACTACAAATAATGACCAAGGTCTGGTAAAGAAGATTATTACCCACTGCAATAGCTCCCTGAAGACTGTTGTGTCTGGACTTAAAGATCCTCAGCTGAGAAAGAGCCTTCCTAAAAACCATACTTTAATTTGAACAAGCTGAGTTTAATGGAAGACAGTGATCTGTGGTCCATGTGAAATGGCCAGCTAGAGAATCATAAGTCTCACATCTTCTAATCTATTTATAAGCATTTGAAATTTCACAGAGAAAGAATATTAAGGATGGATACTTCATTGCTTTGAGGAATATGGCAATGTAAGCATCCAGCAAACAGTACTTCAAAACCTGAGACCTATAGCCTAATAATTGACCCATGCTTGCCTGTAAATATTTTCATTGTAGGAAACAAAAAACGGTCAAAAGAGGCTGGAAATCCTTCTCAACAGCAGTGTTAAAGAGATCGTTCTATAGGTCGGTGAAACTGTTCCTTTGATGCCTAAAGTGGATAATTCCCTGCAGACTTCCTGTCTTCTGATTTACTCCTGCACTCTAGCAACCCAACCCCAATGAAATAAGAGAACATATGAAAAACAAATTTATCAAGCACACCAAGTCTACAAGCCATGGCAAGATTGACTTGAACTAACAAAAATCATGAAAATCTTCAAGGTCCTTTAGACCAACCACTTTTAGCACCTCACCCCCATTTCTCAAGTCTCTAGAGGGCTGTTTGATTTCCCATACTTATTTTTACCAGCTCCAGCACTATGATTTACCTGATTCTGTAGTTTCAGCTGTCGTAGTTTCATGCTTTCATCCTCAAAGATGCTGCAAAAGCAAAATGAACAAATTAATTAATTATTACTATTAAACAGTTTGCATTACAAGAGCATACAATATTCTCAGACACCAACTTCGCCATCAAGACTTAAAAATGACTGTTAGACATTACTTCCATCTCACAAGAAGACCAAGACGCAAGGTATTAAAAATAAAACATACTTCATATTCTGTCATAAATAAGACTGAACTCTAGTTTAGTACTAAACCATCCTGAAAAGATTTTGAAAACACCAAAGGCTTAATTACTGGTAGATGGATTACACACCTCTACTGAGGTGGGGCTAGGAGACAGTTTACAGCTGAAGGCTTAACACAGTTCAGATCGATTCAGTAAAGTCCCTGTCTCTTCACAGGATACCCAATTCCAAATTAACTCAGTTTTGTCTTGGAGTCAAACCTACATCATTTTCTCTTCCTGCCACATGTGCCAGAACTACTGTTAATACCTGACAGAATCTGTATTTGCAACATCTGACATTCATTCCTAAAGGTAAAAAAACAATGATTTCCCTATTTTGCTGTTTCATAGATAACTTTCATAAGAACTCTAATTTTTTGTTCTAAGCTGTGTTCCATATAGACTTCTCATTCCCTTTTGTATGATAATGAATTATTACACAAAATGCAATTTAGAGCAGTTAACCCCACAAAGGGGAAATGTTAATTGACTATAAAGCACATATTCTGCTGACCACAGTTGTGCTCCTTCCTTCAACACAGCTTTGACAAAGACCTCTCTGGAAGTCAGAAAGCGTCAGGAAGAATACACTTAATATGGGAAACAGACAAACTTTATGTATTTTATTAATAGCATGCAGAAAAGCAGGGCAAGCCACAATTTCAATTTAAACAGGAAATTCTCTGTCTGGTCTAGGTATCCATAAATGTCCAATGATGTGAAGCCACGAGCTGGCAGCCAGTGCTGAATATAACCCTAACAAGGAAAACCAGAGATGGAGAGAGGAGAGCTGGGGCTTCTGCAAAACACATGCCGTGGAAATTGGATTACAGCACACAGAGCTACGGAGAGAAGAAAAGCCTCAGAGTCCCCTTAACCCCTAGCAAACCCACATTTGACTTAACTTCAGGCAAGCAGATGACAGATCAGAGGTCCTTAAAGACAGACTACCCCAGTAAACACAGACCCTGCTCTGGAAGGTTGAAATATGCAGAAAAAAGAGTTCTGTACACACACATCATATATAACAACTTGTATATGCTAAAATTGATACTAATTGTCCAAATAATAGTATTTTAAAGCAAGTTACGACTGCCATTGCTTTTTTACTCCACAGTTTCCTTATTTCTATACTTCTTTTTCCTAATGCATTTGAAGTATCACACAACAGGTTTAAGACCTTGACAACATCTTGTTTCTAAAAACTAATGTTACTCCTCCCATGGACCTGTAATACATAATGTCATGGATTCTAAGGGAATGGAGGGCCAGGAAAAATTACTGTCTTTCTTGAACAGGGATGGAGCACTTCTGTGTATCCTCAAAGGAGCAGTTACAATAATACAGTCATCTTCACTTGAAAACAGCCACAACTTAAGAAAGAAACAAGCAGAAGCACATCTACTGAGTGCAGCACAACATACAACAGCTGTCACATGAAACTTCAGCACAAAATGTGACATGCTTATTATTTATAGCATAGGTGATGAAAAAGGCTGTCTTTAGCAAAGTCTGAAAAACAACTGAAAGTTTAATAAACTTAAAATATTCATGACAAAGAAAAACAAAAAAAAAGAGAAGGGGAATAGTCCTTTTCTTCTCATACACCTACTGACTTAAAAAATTGATGACATTTGTTAAGTGCAGGCAAGAGTTTGTTATAAAGCAATCTACATATCTGTGATCAACAGCAGACTTACAGACATGTTCTGATGGACACAAAGGTGTCCTGTGTAGATACAAGCTGCTGTCTGTGGTTTTGCTGCTTTTCCTAGCTGAAAACGTATCCCCAAACAATTTGAGTCTCTTCTTTAGAAAATCAAAAGAAATAAACACTACCACTTTAGGAAATAAGTTTACAGGGTTTCCTTTCTACCTGGAAGATTACAAAGTGCTGAAATAATAGGACTCACAAACGCGCCTTGTGGAAATCTTCAGTGACCATTATTTACTTCATATGTTAAATTATTTTCTACCCACGCTGGAATAAAGTTACATAATGTAACAGGAGCGTAACACGGACTACACAGTGCCTCAACTCTGGCCACTTAACCGGTGTTCAAACATAAAAATCCTAACAGGTCACAGCCCTTGATAAAGCAAAAAGATAACAAAGTGTCTCTCTTACAATTTACTTTTAAATACAGACCAAAATTGCTGAGCAGCACGCCACAAAATGAATGCAACCATCAATGCTTTCCATTTTGAAATGCAAGGATTCCCATAAGCAGTAAAATAAAAAACTGAAGTCATGAGCAAAGTGGCACTATAAATAGTACCTTAAAACCACCAATTTCACACTATTTTTCTTTACAGCTCTTGCAACCTTTCTTTGAGCACTTCGCCATTATGAAAACGTAACATAATAACCAGTCAAAAAAGAGCTTCCCACACTCCAAACCTTTTTCTACCCCCCACAGCAGGGTTGGTGTTATTACAAACTTCAACAGGAAAAAGCTGTGCCAGAGTCACTCCCAAAGCTCACCACTAAGGAATGTAAGTGGTGTGTTAATCCAGCTGCAGGCTTCAAACAGGAATCCTCCTTCAGCCGGACTGACAACACAGATCAGTGCTCTTTGGACATGCCCACACCAAAACACCGAGCTCTTTGCCTTGTTCTTCTGTTGGAAGGGTTTATGTGCAGTAAGAATCAAATATCCATCAGGAACAGGAAAAATAAGCAGAATTTCCATAGCTACAACACCACAGTTAAAAACAGGAAAAAAATCCACCAAACCAGTGGCCCATTTACCTTTGAAAAATAAGAACTGAAAATTTTCAAGCAGTCTGTAACAATGTCCTCTCCCCAACCACTGCAGCACAGCAGCCTTCACGAGACTCTGCCCGCAGACTCCACAGCTACCTTTACCAGAATCCACCTGCAATCCTACTGAAGCTGCACGACAGGTAACAGACACGTGCCACGAAGAAAGGAAAAACTACTCAGAACGTAACATACAAGGAGAGACTAATGGTAGTGCAGGATACAGAATAAAAATGAGAGTGGGAAAGCAACTATTTAATAAAACATGGAAGATGGCAAGGCACAAAGGGGTTCACAGATTTGACACAGACCAACATGGAGCAAAAGGTTTTATTTTCAACTGGCAGCATCTCAAATTCCTACTGAAATCAGAATCAGCCTGGGTATCATTTCATAATCATAAATTAAAGTGTTGCAAAAGGAATATGCAACATATTATTATAAATGTATTTGGTCTTTCCTAACCCTTTTCAGAAGAGCAAATAACCACAATGAGGGTGTAACTCACAAATTATTTAACAGATATTCATATATGCAATTGAAGCTTCCTTTTCATGTAGTTTATTTTCCTTTCTGTCAAAAAGGCACACTACATCTATTGACAGCTCTT
The DNA here is from genome assembly GCA_013397845.1 of Melanocharis versteri. Taxonomy (NCBI): domain Eukaryota; kingdom Metazoa; phylum Chordata; class Aves; order Passeriformes; family Melanocharitidae; genus Melanocharis; species Melanocharis versteri. Next base: position 460,321 of record VZTG01001218.1, read on the forward strand.
TCAGAATGAACATATTTTTCAATAACACTGAAATTCTGGCATTACAAACTGTGGACAGGCAGAGTTAACACTCCTGTTTTCATTGCAGCTTGTCTGTGTTCCCGAGTATGCTGTACTTGAAAAAAAAAAAACCTACGAAAATACTGATGTTCTAAGCGCTTGGCAATAATTACCATTGAATTAGCCAAACACAAACTCACAGTATAATCCAACTCTGAGAACAATGAAATACCCTGATATTAAAGCAGAACGTAGAAAATAAAAGCAATCCACCAGCCCGAAAATGTTCTTCCACTCTGTCCAAGGTCCACACAAGAGAAAGGATTGAAGAATTGAAGAGAGTTCAGCAGAAAGCTGAACAAATTGACCAAGGACTGGAAAGTGCACCTCTTAGTAAGATTTCAATGCATTCTACAGTTTATTCAAGAGAAAATCAAAACACTCCACTGTATTCCATGGATTTGAGGGTACAAATTACATTGATGAGAGAGAAGACAATAAAATCCAGACATAAATAACTGAAGCTAAACAAATTCAGACAGCAAATAATTTTTTTATTTATTTAACGCTGTGACTAATTAACCATTAGGATAACTCATGGAGCTGCAGATTTTCAACAGAAAACAACAGGTTCTAATCAAGCTTGAATATTATTATGTTAAAAGTTGCTGTTGTAGACTAAGGCTATGGTTTACCTCCTATTTCAGGCGTAGTTATCCCAGATGGGAGAGCTAAGCACTTTTCTTTCAAGTTATATCAATTAAATCCCCTTTATATACTGACTGTTGAAGCTAAAAGGAGGCGAAAAGAAAAAAAAAAGGTTGTCTTTATCATGGACTAGTTTTGAAAGGAATTGACTGGCTGCAGTTGTGAATGAGAGGCAATAAGCAGAGAAAGTAAGAAAAGCCACAGAAAAGACCAGCCTTTAGAGACAAAATGTTCTACATGACTGAGAACTCACTGGAAAGACAGATTTGAAATATGTTAAACAAAGGAAAACACCATGATAGTTTTCCCTGCATTCAACAAAATGTACATTCCTCATATGACCACTAAAGAAATACTATACTCAGTTTCTCCTCCTAAACAAACAATGCAGCAAAGCCTTGCAGATTTAAAAGTTTCCCAGATAGGCAAATCTATCCTGCAATTCAAGTAGTTAAAGGTTTGGTAAAGAAAAAGTAAGGTTGGCTGCCTTTTTCAGGAGGAAGGTCAGACCAGCTAACAGAAACAGACCCCACTCCAACCTTTAATAAAATCTGACCCAAGAGAAGGAAAGACAGCTTGTTTTGCCTTTTAACTGTTCTAAGAATCTTTATAGCACATACCAGCACTGCATATACACTCAATTCTTGGTGAGAAAAATTGAGGAATTATTACCTATTTGTGCACAGCTCTAGGGAAGGTATTAACGTTTCAGATAGTCCGTAGTTCGGCAGAGAGATCAGGGCAAGTGTCCAGCAGAAACTTCCAGATCATTTTGAAGTGAACCGGATCTTGAGTTTACTGTGTCTTGTTACAAACAAACTTGATATTTTGTATCAGTCTGACACAGAAATCCTTTTAATAAACACAATCTTTTGATACTAGTAGGAATATGAACCTATATATTAATAATCAAGATCCTCAAATTTTCAGTTGTTTCCATTGCTCTAGTTCTTTTAAAGGAGCTCCAAGGCACAATTAACACCATTTTGGTCCACATCTTCCCAATTTCCCAATATCTTATGTTCCATTTCTCACTCTACAGAGGACTGCTTCCATTAAGAGTCTTACAAAGCTCATGGAATTCCTTTTTCCTTTGCAGGACAGTTTATTAACATGGTAGCAGCAGTTGTCTCTGAGCAATATTCCCAAAACTTAAAAATCAATCCCTCTTCTCAGGGAATGAGAAGAATGTGGCTTGTGGCCCACATCTTCATCCACTAGATTTTATTTTTAGCTGTAGAAGTGCAAGTAAGAGCAACTTCAGTAAGAAATGTGGAGTCAGCTGGTGTGAAAAAGTGTTTTCACTCTCAACCCTCCAAAAAACTTTCCTGGGGATTATTCTCATCTGAACTACAGCTATGAAAGAAAACAGAAGCTGTAGAAAAGACATTAGTTGAAGAAGGATTCTTATCTTTCAAAAGATATATTCCAAACAAAAATTGCAATAGTGTCTCTGGAAACTGGTTGAGGAACAAAATTTATCTGTAATGCACCTTCCAATCCACAAAAAGGCGGAGTCCTGACACAGCTGTAATTGCACATTTTTGAGAAAATGCATAGCATACCATCCATAAGAGTGAAGGTTACCAAATTTTTCTGCCTTCCCCAAGGCAGAAGAGTGGGGTTTTTTGGCAAACACAGGATATTCTTTTCTTTATAATTAATTAGCAGTAAATCTTCCAAAGTAAATTGATCTGCTGCAAGTCAGCCATTAAATGCCACACCTATTTCTAAGTGACACAGCTGAAGTTGCATCAACATTTCATTAAATTATTTTCAAGCAGTTGATACTTCAGTAAGGGCAAGTTTTAGTGTGTCTGCCTTTTTTACAGAAAGAATCCTCTCCCAGTGAAATCAGTTTGATCTTTGATCCCCCCACCCCACCCCGAGAAACACTAATGCCAATAGAATACTGTTTTGAGAAAGGGTTCACAAAATGAGTTTGCAAAGTTTTTCACCTACTGAACACATCACGAGAACAATGACACGGAAAGAGTGTTGGTAGTTTTGGAAGCAATTCTGAATGAGTGAATAAAAGACTGTCTTGGATTTGCTTTAGTATAGAAATTACATCCCACACAACAGAGATTGAATAAGATTTATCTCAGAATATTTAAAAATAAGTATAAAATGAGCCAATAACAACAATAAACTCAACGACCAGACCAGTGTGGATTGAGGGCGCATCTATAGACAAGCACTGAGATCTGTATATCCTACCTCATTTCAAAATATACCTGAATCCCCTAGGCAATACATTTTCCTGCCAATAACTTGTACCAACTGTCTGAAGAATTTACAACTTAAAGATCAATTTACAACTTAAAAAAGATCCTGAAGAAACAAAACAGCAAGCTAATCCTTTAAAACTTCTGCTTCTACCTACCTCCAGGCTCAAAAATGGAATTTTAATGTGAAATTATCAGGTGTTTTTCTTTAAAGCCACACAGATCAGAAGCATGTCAAAAATACCCAAATCAAATCACCCACCATCTGCCCTTCCCCACCACCCAACCCCCCCAAAAAAAACCTGAAAAGGCTGGTGCTCTGAAGAATATATGTATGTTCTTTGTGTGTATCTCTATGTATATGGATATGTTTCATCTGTATTGTGGCAAAACAGATGTCCCAACAACTCACAGCAACAGGAATACTGTGCTGAAGAAAGGAATTCAAGCAAAAACTAATCTCAGGGGCACATGCTACAAACATTCTTTTGTTATAAAACATTAACAGGTTAATAATTATGTCTGTTGGCTAAACTCACGAAAGGAGTGAATTTAATCCAAGCCTACCCTTGCAGCACTATGTTTTCCATACTTGCATCCATTTTGGGGTGACTGTTCACATGCCAAACATAACTAAGTAAATAATGATGCAGCTAAGAACTGACTGACCACAGCCAAGTCAATGGAGAAAAGTGGATTTATCAGTACAGGAGACACAAGCTTCTCTTTTCTTTACAGTACTTGTTCCAGTGATTTTGTAAGGTAAAATGAAACTGTGCAGGCAAGGTAAAAAGACCACTCAAAGATCGCACCTGCCTTCAGTTTCAAAACGGTATCTGTGGAAGCACAAAACCCCAGCATAAAATCACCATCTCAGAAGTGCAGTGGGATATTCTCTGCACTATTACACATCTACACAAACACACTCCCAGTACGGAAGAATCAATGTTCAGGTGGATTAAGCAGGAACCTGCTAGTAAAGTAACAGAACACTGAGACATGAGAGGTCCATAGGAGAAAAGCTGAATTCTGGTTAAACAAAGAATGAAGCATATGCTGTTTGTTGAGATTTGTTTTTCAGGAATTGATTCATATTGTCTCAGTGGACAAGTTTATCACAAGCCAGCAATTCACCCTCTCAAGGCAATGGTGGCCAGCAGCATCCTGGGCTGCATTAGGGAAAGCAGTGCCAGCAGGTTGAGGGAGGTGACACCACCTCTCTGCTGGTGAAGTCACACATGAGGTGCTGTGTCCAGGTCTGGGCTCCTGGGAGCAAGAAAGACATGGACATACTAGAGCAAAACCAGCAAAGGGCCACAAAGGTGATCAAGGGACCAGAGTATGTTTTACATGAGGTGAGGCTGAGAGAACCGGGCCTGGAGAAATGAAGGCTCAGGAGGTAAATTATCTGTGTGTATAAATACCTGATGGAAAGCGTAAAGCAAATAAAGCCAGCAGTGCCTACTGACAGGGCAAGAGGCTATGGACACAAACTAAACCACATGAAATTCTACCCAACATCAAGAAACAAATTTCCAGAGAAAGCGGTCAAACACTGGAACAGGTTTCTCAGGAAGATTGTAGAGTCTCCATCTTTTGAGATATTCAAAACCAAACTGGACATCATTCTCTGCAATCTGCTCCAGCCAACCCTGCTTAAGCAGCAGGGTTGCTCCAGATCATCTCAAGAAGCCCCTTCCAGCCTCTGTGGTTGGGTTCTAAAGATCACAAGTTTAGATCCCGAGTCTGAGAGCACAAGTTAGATGAAAATAAAAAATGCAGACTGTTACAAGAAAATGCAATAGGAATAAAGGCATCATGAAAAGGTTACATATTGAGCTCAGAACTATTTTGACTACTGTATTGCTTAGTGTTTTACACACCATTCAAAAAGTGAATTATCAAGTACAAAAGATTAGCTTCTCTTACTTGGAACAAGAGAACGAAGAAAGGAAAATAAATCAGCACTCTCTGGACAGAAGCTAGTATGACTTCTATTTGGACTATAAAGAAGAGTGCAAACAAAAGCCTGTGTCATTCTCTGCTATACTACACTCGGAGAACAGAAAGGATATTCTTGTTTTCCTTAGCCAGAAGTCCCAAAGAAATTCATTTCTGCAAACCTAAAGTGAAAGGAGTATTCTTCTCTTGGCAGGAAGGCCAAGAGAAGCCAGAAATGCACACAAGCCATTGACTATCAAAGCCATCATCAGTGCTGGGAGGGTGGCACAGAGGAACACAATCATAATATGCACATAAACTTATTTTTAAGTGTGTAGCCAAATGGGGTTTTCAACTGGGTTTTTATTATAATTCCTTCAAGAAAAGGGAGACAAGGAACCTCCTGTCAGGCATATTCCTTCAAGAGTTCACAGCTGGTGACGCCATGAGTCAGGACTTCTCAGCTCCTAACCACCACTACAACTGCAGAACACTATGCTTCAGGTTTATTCAGGTGAACCTAATGAAACTTAGGTTTCTGCTAAGGAAAAGAAAGAGAAATTTATTCCACAAGCAGAACTTCACCTTTCTATTTAATATCCTCTCAATTACATGCTCCAAATCCCCATGGTCATTTCAGTTATAGAAACACCTCTGCCCAAGGAAAGAGGAAAGCAAGATCCCCAGGGGGTTGGAATTCTGTCTCCTGTGATCTTCTGTTTGTGAATTATTAAACCTTGCCTGTCACTTTTGTTGATGTTGTACCTCATTACAACATGAAACCAGCAAAATGTAGAGCAGCCACTATTCTCTCCTACCAACAAAGGCAGCAGTTAAATAGCACGTGCTATGCTTAACCCAGACCAGGTAACAAAACTCAAAGTTCCCTGAAAACAAGTGCATCACACTTGACAAACTGCACTTGTCTTACAGTATTTCAAACTAAAAATAGGGAAAGGAACATGAAATTTTCTGAACTGACACTCTAGAATTGATTGCGGACCTTTATTCCCAGTCCAGATTTCTTTTATGTTAAAAAAATTTAAATAGAAGGCCATTAAAGAGACAGAAACAGCAAAATGTCATTTTGATCTCAAACTAGGTGACTCAGCAAGATATCACTGCTAGATTCTAGTTCTTGTTCTTTTTTTGCCTCAGGTTTCACATAAGAATCAAAGTCAGAAAGGAATGTAGAAGCACCCAGACTCCTATAGCAAGAACACAGGCAGTTAGGAGTTCAAACATCAAGAATATGTTTTAAAGAGCACTAAGAGTTGGCGTAAATGTTCTTGCAGTTGTCTAAGGCAACATCTCCAGGCATATCAGCAAATCCACTTAGAAGAGAATTCATCCCATGACCCAGTTATAACACAGTTTTATTTTGGAGATCACTCAGCTGTGCCTCAGTGACAAAACAAGAGTCTGGAGCTATCCCAGTGCATGTCTGGTTGCAGAAGGTTTTCACACATACAAAGCCATAATTATGTTAAGTCAGTGCATTTGTCCCTCCTACAAATGCCACACCAACAATGATTAAAAAAAAAAAAAAAAGCAGAAAAGAAAAATAATGGCTTTCTGTAAAAAAAAAAAAAAGGGTCACCAGTAACCTAAACTCTAGCTGATAAGAGATGGGAAAAGTACTTACTAGAAACTAAAGAGATAATTCAAACAAGGTTCAACTTTAGGAAAACTCTTTGCAATTGCTGTTACCAAGTGAATCTCAAATTGTATCTGGAAATTTTAGTCACATTTAGTCACAATTTTAGTCAAATTTCAGCTTTTTCCGTCTTGCCACTGCTGTCTACATCACAGGAACTGAGGTGACTCCTTCATTCACATTAACAGCAGCAGCATCAGATTGCAAAAGGTTTTCTTTTCAGTTGAATCTGTACTCCGAGGAGTAAGTATCAACCACACTTATAAAATATTTACAGGTTTATCTCACTTTGGACAGATTTCCTCATTATAATGTTTAGAGTTGAAAGGGGTGAAGCAAACAGGATATTAAGCCAATTCTCTTTTATCTAAGGATAAGATATGCAGAACTGTAAGTCCTGGAATTTAACAAACATTGCTTGTTAATTTTAAGAAGGTCACTGGTGGCTAAATAAGAATACCCAAGGACTAACAGAGATGCTGAGAGGCTTTTAAAATGAATTTTAAACATCTCTGTCTTCTCTTGTTTACAAGTATAGCTAAAATAATTAGCAAAGTATTTTGTCTTTTTTCTCCTCAAAATCATAATTATGGTGCATCTATGCAAAATACTCAAGCCCAGCAGGCACAGAGATTCTTGACAACCTCAACTACACTTAGGTTTTTAAAATGTGGAAAGGGCTTTTGGCTGGACAACAATACTACTTTTAGAGTTTTCAACTTCTCTTAATCCACGGGCTCTTAATATTTTATCTTAATTGAGCTTATTGGCAACAGGCTGTTTTTCTTCATTAACTTTTGGAGACACCGAAGTATCCCAGAGTTCCTGAGTTCACAAACTGAAAGCCACTAACTAACTGATGCATGACTGGACCCCAAGGAAGCATCCAAGTGAGGGCAGGACCGCAGTAGTTGACATCCACTTTTGTAGTCTCTGTAGACTCAGCCAAGACTTCTGCCCCTTGAAAATTATGTTCTTTTTACACGACATCTGCAAGTCAGAAGCTGAAGCATATTCCGAATGCAGCATGTGGGAAACTAAGTATTCCTGTATACTGTGTGATTAGCGTGCAAAAGGGCAAAGTCCATTGGTCTCCAAGATTCTAAAATACATACTATCCTAAGAAACAAATTTCCTTCACAATATTTTAAAAGCTTACAAAGATCTGTAGAATTACTTCTACCTGAATGTTTCTACTGTATTCAACATTAATAATTTCATGCTAAGTCTCCACAGGGACCGTCCCAAATAAGAGAGAAGGTAGAGCACTTATCAAAACCATGAAATAGCACTATCAAGCTTATCATTTTCTAAAGCATTAAGACAGTTGTGCCATGTCGACCTGAAAGCCAAACTCTAAAACAAAGTTGAGCAATTTCAGTTGCAGCCACCTCGACGTGAAAGCCAAACTCTAAAACAAAGTTGAGCAATTTCAGTTGCAGCCACCTCCAGTGGAAGAAAGTCTAACACAACACCGGATTTGCAAGTGTCAACCTGCAGATGGACTAAACCCAAGATCTCTGCTGTCTATCCATCATCATGTATCCCACAGCACGCTTACAAAACAACACGCATTAATTTTTGACTGGTAACATTCAAGTCTGTCCAACAGAAATAAAACACTTTCAATATCTTCATGTGTATTTTTTCATATTGCTCAATAGCAAAGGCATTCCACCCCAGGGGGAAAAAAAACAGAAAAAAAAAATGCTGCCAACCAGTTCTCAGGTACAGCTTTGTTAAGCTTTACCTGTAGTATCTTCATTGCCATGAAGCACCAGTTATTATGTATCACATTCACCTTTTCTATAAAATCCACTGTTTGGACAACTGACAATTATTTTACCAAACAAGAGTTCTAGTAACCAAATCAGCGACTTCTGGATAATTTTACTACTTTCATCTCAGAAAAAGAAGAAACTTCCTAAGAATACAGACATTTGTCTTCCTTGAATTTATTACAGTGCTGATGAACACTCCAAGTTCAGAGTCAGACCTCTAAAAATAACAAGCCTTATAGATCTATTTTAAAAGTGTGTACTTTTCTTTAGATTCACGTATTCTGGTTTTCTTACTTTAACCATGGGGACTAAGAAAGCTAAAGAAATGGATGTTTCTTTAATAAACTGGGATGGGAGGGAAGCAGCTATCCCAAGAACTGCCATTATCATTTGCCTTTTTCTGTGGGGCACCACAAGACAAGTTTCTTAGCAGAAAGAAATTATGCCAGTAGAATTGTTATCAGAAAAGCAACATTATTTCCTGTAGCGTCAACTCTGTCAAACTTAAAAGTCTCCTGTGCAGGGAAATTTACATGTATCTGGACATAATTTCCTTAAAAATTGTTTCCAGAAGTGCTAGACAACCCGAGGCCTTTCAAGTCTGCATAAAGAAGTAATCTAATGTTCCATAACATTTGGTGGACTCAAGCAATTACAGGATCCTTTCTAACTCTATTGTTGCTTTTCATCCTCCTTAAATTACCGAATGTAATAATGTATGTAATGAATAAATACTGTTTCCCTTCTACAATGTGTTCATTATAATTTAACTACCCAAAGTTTAGGTTTCTCCCTTTACTTGCTTTACTTCTCCCTATCCAAATATCAGAGGCACAAAAGATAGGTTTTCCTGGGTTTTTTGCAATCACCCTAATTCCGCCAAAACCCGTCTTCTCTGCTTGCCTGTATAGTCACATTTAATTTCAAATAATTTCGATTTTGAGCTACTTAAGTGCCACAAGCATAAAGTCTTTCCAAAACCTCTTCTCCATAGCCCACAGCTGTTTTCCCTATTACATCAGTCGAGTCCATTTCAGTTATTCCTCCTTTTATTCTTGCAAAGGCACACCGGGAGTGCTACTAAATACCCAGAGAGCTTCATTAGGAGGAGCAGCGGGGCTGAATAACACCGCGGAAACGCTTCACAGCAGCTCCTGCAAACGAAGAGTCGACCGAGACACCACAAAACCGGTTTAATCTGCAAGTATTCAGATGATGCACAACAACGTTGAAGAGCGAAGCACATAAAACACACCCGCACATTAGACAGAAGCACGGCTGCCGCCCGCCCGCGGGACGCGGGTGTCACCGGGGCAGCGCCGACCCGCGTGGCCGCTGCCGTGCGGCTCCGCCCGCCCG
>VZTG01001218.1:474415-544937 GCA_013397845.1 Melanocharis versteri
GAACAATGGATTCCCTTTAATCCAATCAGCAGTTTTTGGTTTACAGTCCAAAGTTCTTCAGAGAGATACCTGTGGCTGTAGTTCCTTTAAAACCTTATATCAATGTTTGAGACATAAACTATTTTCAGTCTCTGACAGCAGCGTAAGGCGATATCCCCTTGTTCCATCACTAGGTGCCTGAGAGAAGAGGCCGATCCCCACCTGGCTGCAGCCTCCTTTCAGGCAGTTGTAGAGAACGATAAGGTCCCCCTGAGCCTCCTTTTCTCCAGGCTGAACACCCTCAGCTCCCTCAGCTGCTCCTCACAGGCCTTGTGCTCCAGACCAGCTCTGTTGTCCTTCTCTGGACCCACTCCAGCACCTCAATGTCCTTCCTGAAGTGAGGGGCCCGGAACTGGACACAGCACTCTTGTGCCTCACCAGTGCCGAGTACAGAGCAACGATCCCGGCCCTGGTCCCGCTGGCCACACCATTGCTGATACAGGCCAGGTGCCCTTGGCCTTCTTGGCCACCTGGGCACACCTGGCTCGTATTCACCTCACCTGACTTACCACAAGTCAGCGCACACAAGGAAATTTGGTAACGTTCAATGAGAAACGTATGAGACTGCAACAGCCTGACTGCTTACCGAAGTTGCAGCGTCCTCAGGGAGTCCAGCGGGCCGCCCTAGCGCGGTACAGCCGTGACACGCACGTTAAACGGTAAAACTCCGTAGCTCTTCACCAGGAGTCAGCGCGATGCCGGCGGCCCGGGCGCACGGCAGGGCTCCCAGCCGCGGGCGGCACGGCTGAAGGAGGCTCCCGGCACTGCCCNCGCCGCCCTGCACCGGCCCCGCCCGGCCCGGCACCTGGTGAGTCCCGACCTGCGCCCGCCGCGCCCCTCCGGCCTCTCCCCGCAACGGCCGGCACCCCTCGGAGGGCCGCGCTAGGGGCATCGGGCGGCCGGGAGAGGGAAGCGCTTAGGCCCGGCCCGGCGCTTAGGAGGGCCCCGCGGGAGCAGGTGAGCTTGCTGGCGAGCGCGGCAGCGCAGGGGCTGCAGTGGGCGAAGAAGGAGCTGCGAGCCCTTCGGCGATGCCCTCCTTGCCCCCTCGGGGCCGCGCGTAGCCAGCGGTGCCCCCGGGCCTGTACCGGGGCAGCAGCTCGGGGCCTCCTCGGGAAGTGACGCGCTCCTGTGAGGAACGCAGCCTTTGGGAGGCTCTTTTGGCGCTGTCTTACCGGGATCTCCTCTTAAGGGAGTGGAGCAGATCGCAAAGGGCCGTGCGAGTGCCGGGTGCCGGAACCCGCGTGGGATGATCGCAGGGCTGCCTGCTCCCTGTGCATAGGGCATCGGCTCAGCTGGTTGTCTGCTGGGCTCTGCTTTGGATCAATGCACGGGATTCTTACTGAGAATTTTCTCGTTTACTTGCTGACCCCGTCAAATCTAGCCATGCAAAAGGCCTCTTTTTTTTGGCGTTTGTTTCTATTCTGCTTGCCATCTCTAATGATAAACAGTAAGTACAATTTGCATATTGTTCTGGTATAGTTTGCTGAAAGACACAGGCTTCACTGAATTCCTGATGGCATTATTAGCAGTATTCTCACAGCATCTTACCCTGGAAGCAGTATCTCTGAATTTTATTTCCTCTGCTTCCAGCTTTATAGTCGGAATCCCCCGTTGTCCAAAAGTTTGACCTTTAAATTGTATGCTGCTCAGTGATGAATTTACCTGGTTCTTGACAAATCTACAAAAGGAATTAGCAGCACATTTACTTGGGGTCTCTCTTAAAGCACCTTACCTCTGCTGCATTTATTGTGTGCCCTTGTAGTGTTCAGGATAATCTCTGCTTCCCAGATCTTAAATTACCTGTAAATTCCCTTTTCCCTCAGGTTGTGTAATCTGCTGCTTGTAGCAATCATGTATAAGAATCAGCACTGCTATTTCTGTGTTCTACCTTCCCTCCCTTGCAGCTTGCTGGCTGATGCTGGTCAAGTCACATTATAGCTAAGTCTTTCTGTAAAGCACATACAGACTTTGCTCATTATTATGTACTTTTTGATGCAATTTATCTCCTCTGCAAATCTCTCTCCTGTCCTGTGTACACAAGGTGTGGGTTAAGGAGGTACAGTATGATTTTTCAGCAGCCTTGTCAGCCTTATTAAATGCTTTCAATTTTATTTTCCTTTTGTTTTTTTAGCTTTGTAGCAATTGCTGAGAATGTGTGCTCTGTGGGAGGTGTTGAGATGATTTGCTGCACCCTTTATGTTGCACCTTTTGTTTTGCAGGATTTGTTCCTCTCCCTTTCAATGGAGAGTGACAGTATAGATCAATAATGAGGACCAGCCCTCGCAGGCCCTTAATTCTCAAAAGACGGAAGCTGACCCTCTCACAGAAGGATGAATCCAGCACTTCAGCAAGAGAGGAGAACAGAGGTCAGGATGAAGAGGCTCCTAAGCAGGAGCACAGGCAGGGAGACCAACACAACAGACAACCCAGAGATAAAAGGGACTTTGGCCTGCAGAAATTCCCAGCGGGAATAAAGATAATTGACCATCCTACGATGCCTAACACACAGGTGGTGGCCATCCCTACAAATGCTGATATCCAGAGCATCATAGAGGCATTGACAGCAAAAGGAAAAGAGTGTGGCAACAATGGACCCAACAAGTTCATTCTCATTAGCAGTGGGGGCACGTCCCGTTCAGCAGGTCCAGCACCGTCACAGCATCTCCCATCAGAGAAGAAAGCCAGTGCAGCAGTCAAGGCTGCAGATGGTCAAGAAAGAGAGAAGAATGTTGCACAGACACCTGGTCTTGCAGGCAGTACGGCGCTCTGGCATTCGGGAGTTGATCCTGTGCTTGGACAGGAACAGGAGAGCAACAGTATGTAGCCTTTACCTGGATTTTTGTTGGGTTTTTCTGTCCAGGCAAAGAGATGTGAAATGGGCCAATGAGTTCAGCACTTGCATCTTGGTATGCAGTAATTATTAATATTTTGTTAATTACAAAATAGCAATGGATTTGATTCTAATAATCTACATAGCTTTGCATATGTAGTGAAATCTGAAGAATTATAGTGGATATATTTTTTGGTGGAAGACATCTGAGCTTCTGACTTAGGTCTGGTGCTAAGTCTTTCTGTTCTTGAAGTACTAGATCAGCATTGTCCTGTTTTGGTTGACACCAATAGTCTGGTTTGAGTGTTTGTTTTTAAGGCTGCAGTTCTTTTCAGAAATTGGACAGCTACATATGAATTCAGCAATTGAAGGTGAATTCCTTCCACAGTATTAGAGTTGCAATACCATCTTTTAGAAGTGTGATTTGTGCCTTCCTTTTGACAGCTGAAATGAAGGGATAGCGTGAGTAAGCAGAGTTAGGATGAGGGGAAGGCTGTGGCTGTAGCCTACCTGGACTTCAGTAAAGCCTTTGTCTCCCACAGCATTATTGTGGAGAAGCTGGCAGCCCATGGCTTGGTCAGGTGCACTCTTTGCTGGGTTAAAACTGGCTGGATAGCTGGGCCCATGGAGCAGTGCTGCATGGTGCTGCATCCTGTTGGTGATGGGTCACTGTTGGGGCTCCCCACGGCTCAGGGGCCACTCCTGTTTAATATCTGTATCAATGATCTGTTGAGGGGATCGAGGACACCCTCACTAAGTTCACAGATGGCACCAAGCTGGGTGGGAGTGTTGATGTGTTGGAGGACAGGAGGGCTCTGCAGAGCGATCTGGACAGGCTGGATCCGTGGGTCAAGGCCAATTGCATGAAGCTCAATAAGACCAGGTGCTGGGTCCTGCACTTGCATCGCAACAACCCCAGGCAGTGCTACAGGCTGGGGGAAGAGTGGCTGGAAAGCTGCTCAGTGGAAATGGACTTGGGGGTGCTGGTGACNGAGGGTCAGCTTCTTCTCCTAGGCAACAGATGACAGGGCAAGCTGGCATAGCCTCAAGCACCAAGGCAGCTTCAGGTTGGACATCATGAAGAATTTCTTCCCTAAAAGGGTTGTCAAGCATTGGAACAGACTGCCCAGGGAGGTTTGGAGTCACCATTCCTAGAGGCGTTCAAGAAACAACTGGATGCTGCACTCAGTGCCATGGTCTCGTTGATAAGGTGGTTTTTGGTCACAGGTTGGACTTGATGGTCTTGGAGGTCTTTTTTAACCTAAATGATTCCATGATTATTATGTGGGCTTGTTATCCCAACAGGAAGTGGTGAGACAGTGAGCTCTGTGTTGGACAACAGTCTCACTAACATCCAGTGGCTGGGGAAGATGAGATCAGATGGGCTAAATCCCTCTTCTGTGAAGGAAGACACAGAGAAAGAGAATCAGATGCCTCTGCAGGAAAGAGTCAAGGTAAGTACACAAGTATATAAAGAATACAAGTGTGTGCTAAAACATTTGGTAAGCAAGTAATCTACGTGGAACAGAAGACTTGCAAGAATTAGGCATCGCTATCTCTAAGTAACCTGAGTTTGGCCTTTACTGACTTGAATAGCAGAACCTGGAGGATCCAAGGATGTTCCACAGGCCTTCTTGTCAGCTTCGTGAACATTCATGTATCACCCCTTCTGTCTTTCAGACTGAAGAGGAAGCTGCTGCTGCTGCTGCTATTCCTGCTGCTGCTGCATCTTCCTCATGGCAGGATTCAGTGTCAGAACGACCTCCTTACTCCTACATGGCCATGATCCAGTTTGCCATCAACAGCACGGAGAAGAAGCGCATGACCCTGAAGGACATCTATACCTGGATTGAGGATCATTTCCCTTATTTTAAACATGTAGCTAAGCCAGGTTGGAAGGTAACAAGCAGGCCCTCAAGTTGCTGTGGGTGATGTTACATGTCTTCTGGAACAAAATGAGAAGTTGTTCCCCAGCCTGCAAAACAAGATGGAAGTTCATTTAAACATTCCACCCCAAATACACTCTCACTCCAGATGTTCACTATACCACTTCTTGTAGCCCTTGTCTCATCCTACTTAAACAAGATGGTGGGATGTTTGATCACTGGAGTAAGAATAGGGATCTCAAGAGTGAATAGTATAAGAGACTGACGACAGGGTTGGCTGGGTACGCTGTGAATATAAAAGTTCAGTGTTGTCTGCACTTTGGAAAGTAATCCCTCTGCTGAGGCAGACATGTTTGAGGTAGGCCTTGCTGTGCTCATAACAAAACTACTGCTTTTCAACCTCCCCCTCTCTCCTTTCTCCCCAGAACTCCATTCGGCACAACCTGTCCCTTCACGATATGTTTGTCCGTGAGACGTCTGCCAATGGTAAAATCTCCTTCTGGACTATTCATCCTGATGCGAACCGTTGCCTAACATTGGACCAGGTATTTAAGGTGAGCTTCCTTGTGTAAAGAAAATAGGACAGGCTATCCAGTTTCTAAATGCCACACTAGCTTGATGCGCCTTATTTTAACTGTAAGGTCAAGCTGCTTTGACATCAGCCTTTTTGTAGAAGCTGGATTCAGTCACTTCCTTTGACGAATAGACAAGTTCTGCATTTGAAAGAAAAGGTGCTGTGGCTGTGCTTTTGACCTGGAGCTTCTGTGGGATGTGTTTATTCTTCACATGCTGTGCCAAATACAATAGTCAGCTTGTTCAACTTCTTTCCATGGGCCTGATTCAAATTCCTAATGAGAAGCTTTCCACTGAGGCCAACGAGGTGTTCCTACGCTGTTTGATTTAATAGGATGAAATTGTGCTAGCCCAACTAGGTATTTTAGGAAGTACCATTTTGTCAGGGAAAGAGAGCTTGGGAGTCTGGTATAGGTGTGTTTAGACTCTTGTGTTTTCTGCAGTGAGTTGGTAGAATTAACTTTTGTTTGCTCAGATTGTACAAGTTTAAAATGTCCCATTTGTCCCCCTCTTTGGCTGATAACTTCATCTTAATTTTTTTCCCCTCTCAATGCCTTCTGCCACCAGCCGCTGGACTTGGGGTCACCAACATCGCCTGAGTACTCTGAATCAGTAAGAATTACCATCTGGCTTGGGGCTTGATCTTCCATTCTCTTCTGCCAGTCACTGAAGGAAAGGACAAGAGGCTTGGGATGGGGGACTGGGTCACTGCTGAATCTACTCCTGCAGCTCCATGCACACCCGTTGTGGAGAGAGGGGTCTAGCCAAAAGCTGACTGCCTTCAGATGGTACGGTCTCTCTCTAGCAGGTAGAACTGGACAGCTTTGAGCAACTGGGAGGTCCACTGCTGAAGTAGGCTGCAATGGACACCAATAGGCTTCAGAGAACAAGCCCAAACAGATTTCTGGTAAAATCATCTCCATGACAACAGTCCCAATCTGTTTTGGGGCTCAGATCCAGAGAGAATAGGATCTCTCTGTGCTCCTTTTTCATTTTGGAACTCACTGCATTGTGACTCTTGGAAGGATGAACCTGTTTGCTGTTGCTCTTGCGTTCAGCAGTTTTAACAGTGATGGATTTGCAAGCATCCAGTCAAACACTTTTCTGTCACAGCTACAACCTTGGCCTTCTTTCCATCTGCTCAGAATTCTGATCCCACTGTTGCCTCTGCTATGCCATTTGAACACCTGTCTGGTCTATGGTTTGTATAGACATCCAATATACAATAAAGCCATCCTATTCATTGTTCCTCAGGCACTGAGGATGCCGAAACCAGGCCTCTTCTGCAGTAGAGTCTGCACTGGAGCAGATCTGTCATGTCATCTCGTTTTCTACACAGCTTTTGGTGGGCAGCTTGCTTTTGGGATAGCATGGCTGCAAGCCAGCAAGTGGCACAGACCTAGAGCCGGCCTGAGTGCTGGGTGCTAACAGCTGCTCTCTCTGCATTAGTGCAGCACAGACCTCTGGTTTCACAGTTCTCAGTGAGGCAGCAGAATAAATGTGGATTCTTTTCTTTTAATCTTTCTTTTCTCCTTCTCCTCTTATTTATTTCACAATGACTGTAGCAACAAAAGAGTCGTCTTCCAGATCCCCTGAAGAACGTGGGAAGCAAAACTGAACCCCAGAATTCACGTAAGTGTCTACGTCAGTCTAGGCCAAAGAGAATCAATCCAATAAATCTGGGGTACTCTCCCACATTTCTTTAGGAATACAAGTGGAGTGTGTTATCCTGGTTTGCCAGCTTTTATGCCCCTTACTGTCAGGTTTGAAATGAAAAGCAGTACTGTTGTGTCTGAGAGGATGTGATGGTGAGATGTTGGGCATTGGGCACTCAAGTGGAGTGAGAGCCTCAACTTGAGGAGTAGGATCTGCATGAAAGGTTATTTTCTTGTTCATGAGGCTTCTAGCTTAGTATTTGTATCCTTAAAATTAGCAGAGAAGGCAAGCAATCTGATCAAATGTTTATTTTGGGGTGTCTAGAAGGACTTTCTGTAAGGTGCGTGGGTTTCAAGAGGTAGCAGTGGAGAACAGGCAAGAGTGAGTCTCTTTTTTTCCCTTCCAGGCCGAAAGATGAAGCCTTTGCTTCCTCGTGTCAACTCCTACCTGGTTCCGATCCAGTTTCCTTTGAGTCAGCCTCTTGTCTTGCAGCCTTCCATGAAGGTTCCTCTGTCTGTGCCACAGGGAGCATCCCTTAGCAGCTCGGAGACTTTGCAGAGCAATAAGCGTGTGCGCATTGCTCCAAAGGTTGGTTTCTTCTTTTCCGAGGGGGTTTGCGTGGCTCTCTTCTTTTTTTTTTTTCCTTTCCTTTTTTTTTGGAGGGGAGGCAAGGAGGGCGCTGGGGAAGGTGTGGGGATTTTTTTAGGGGGGTTGATTTTGTTTGGATTTTTTGTTTACTTTCTTTTTCTATATCTCTTGCCTTCAATGGACCTATTCTTCATATAGTTCCTTTGTGCTCCTTTACTAGGTGCTCTAAAACTCCTGTTAAGGAACTAGCCAGTGATAATCCTTGCTATCCTTTACTGTCTCTAGGCTGACTAATACCTGCTAGCTTACCTGCTCTAGGGATGTTTCTGTAATTCACTAGAGGAAGGGGCTCTATGGCTCCAGTCAAGACAATTTTTCTCTACTGCTTGGATGTGAAGAAAGAAGAATGGGAGGAATGGCTTTGTTCTGACCCTAAAACATTCATATTTTTGATAGTTCTATAGATATGTAACAATAAGGAACTTCTGAAAGAGTATATATTTCACGTAGTCTCTTCCCAGAGGATTTCCGTATCTGCTGTTTGTTAATTCTGTTCCCAGTTATTCTGGGCTCAAGAAAAACAGCTATTAAACACATCTTTTTCTTGGCATCTCACTGGCTGCTCTTGTGTGCTTAGACATTTTAAAGCTTTAGCTTCTTCCATCCTGTCTAACCATAATCCTATTTTCCTTTGTATGCCTGCTGCTTTATGTTCTCTCCAGCTATGATTTATCTTTCTCCTGTGCTCTTTTTCTTTTGATAACCTCATTTTTTTTCTCTTCCTTTTCCTTCGTTGCTGGGAAAGCTGTCCTCATTCATTTTGTTATTCCCATTTAGATAATGTAAGAAGATATCAAAGGGGTTATATTTTTTCCAGAAATATTCAGCTCTCCTTCTGCCTGTTCTCCTAGAAGTTCCTCAGAGCAGGAGTGCTCTGAAGGGTATGACTTTCAATCACTTAGCTAGAATCCTTCCCATGTGATCCTTAGGCTTCCTTCTATCAACCTCACAGAGATCAATCGGTCTGTTATAATTACTGCTTCCTGAATATCTTCCTCTTACCCTTTCTGCTGACCTTAAATGCCAATCTTTCTTTTCTTTCCACTGTTACTTGGATTTTTGGGTAGCTTAGATCCTTGCTTACCGACTGCATGTCACCTGTGTTTCATTGTAGATGTCACTGTCTGCAGAAGAGTCACCCTCTGTACCCACAGCTGCTGTCAAGGAGGAGGGTCAATGTGATGAAGGTTTATTTTCCCCAACCCATTCCGTACAGGAGAACAGCTCCCAGCCTGGTGAGGAATTGTCTTCTTTCCCTGAGGGTGTAAAGGAGGAAGAAGGCTCTCAGCTGGATCACTGGCTGTCCCCATTTGCCTCAACCGTAACGGTCAAGGAAGAGCCAGGCTTGTTCCTCCCAGACTCATCCACAAAGGAGAGGAAACAGTTCACCACACTGAAGTCCCCATCGAAGGCAGTTTCTGACTCTTTAGTTATAAAGAGGAGGGAAAGGCGGGAAGTGGGCAGATCCAGAAGAAAACAACGCCTAGCACTGCCTTGTTCAGAAGAGCCTGTCCTTGTTTTGCCAGAAAGCAGTGGCTTTGACCCTTTCCGGTTAGGGGCAGACCGTCCCTTCCCGCAGGAAAACCAGCCCCTTGAGAATGTATCGCAGCTCAGCTGCTCACAGGGAGAAGAGGGGGCCTTTAAAACACCAGTCAAGGACATCTTCAGCAAATTGCCAGTTTCTTCCACTCCCAGCAAAGTCTCAGCCACTACTACCCCTGCACTAGAGGGCCTTGACCCCTGGAAGTCTGCTTCCTTAGCCAAAGGAAGTAATGAGCTGGACTTCAGTCCAGTGAAAACCCTTCAGTTGCCATTCACACCCCTCCAGGACAACCAGGACTTGCTGTGTTTTAACAGCACACCCCTTAAAAATCCTCTCTTTGATTCTCCACGGGAACTGCTCAATACAGAATCCAGTGACATGGTCCATGTGCCCCTCACGAGCTCTCCAGCGTTTATTCGTGACACTTCCAAGCAATCCTCTGTTGAACTGACAGCCTCTGGCTTTACTGAAAACCGGTCACTCATGGAGGGCCTTATTCTGGACACCATGAATGACAGTCTCAGCAAAATCCTTCTAGATATCAGCTTTCCTGGTCTTGAGGATGAAAATTTAGGAACAGACATTAGTTGGTCTCAGCTGATACCTGAACTGAAGTGAACTGGCCTGAGGACTGAATTTGACTTGTTCTGATGTTACAGAAAGCACTCTACTCTTCTGAGATTCATTCATGAAATCTAAGACAACTGCTTTTCCTAATTCCTACATCCATAGGAACAGAGAGCATTACTGACTCCTGCTAAGCTGGGAGACAGGCCCATCAGCTGCTATGAGCTTGCTTTATCAAATGCTATAGACTTTGAGTGGAACAAGATGATAGAACTTCTCTAACCTTGTACTAGAGATAGCCTCTCTCCAGGGATTCTTGTCACGAGAACATCTAGGTAGGCCCTGAATGGCACTTGCTACTCAAGGTATCAGAGGAAACGAACACACTCCTCATACAATAGGAAACAGCCCAGGAACCTCCTCCTAGCTCTGTCCTAATCTCCCTTTACTTTGTTTCCCAATTACTTAGCATCTTCTGTCTAGTTTTTATGGCTGTAAATACTGTACATTCCTTAAATTAGCCCTTAATTATAATAATAATTTTATTATTGTAGGGTTATGGGAATATTTGGCCTGGTAAGAGTTCGTCCTAGAATATGTTCACATCTCCTGTATTTTTCTACCCTAGTTGAAAGCCCAGATTTTCTTTTTTTTGTTGTTTTTACTTCAAAAACACATTGGTCTAGGTTGTTCTGAATGCTGCTGGGGCAAAGATCTAAAAAATTGCCTATATATGACCCAAGTCAAACTGAAAGAGGTTATCTGTACTGCAGCATAAAATCTTGGTTTGGCTTCCTTTTCCCAGGCTGGAATGGAGAAGAGCTTGGGTCAAGCCATATAGCTCTTCTGATTCCAGAGGTCTATTATGTACCTAGAGGACTAGGTAGGGACACTGTTGCAGTAAGATGGACCTCTATTGAATGGTTAAAGCTGCCCTCATTACAGTCAGCAGTTGAAAATGTAAAAAAAAGCCCAAAAAGGGAATGCTGGTATTCCCACTGAAAAGTGACCTCTGGAAACACAAGGCATGTATCTCTTGGTGCAATAGGACAACTCCTCCCAATTCCGTAGAACTTATGTCATAGAAGAAATTGCCGTGGCAAAGATCTGATCCTTCTACTTGCAGACAAATGGTGGCTCCTGTATCCAAATACTCAATAAAGCTTCTGTGGGAACACAGCTGGGTGTTATCTGTACTGCTAGCAGCATGCTGGGGTTGGGCTGTAGCACGAGAAGCCCCTTCTTCTTACCTCGTGTGTGTGTGCTTTGTGATCACTGAGTGTGTGATCATTAGGACATTTTCAGTATTCCTCAGGCCTTGTTGGCCAAACCACATTAGATTTGGTTACTCAACCCAGTGCTTCATAAATACACTTCTTCCTGCTGCTAATGGGTAAATCCTGACTTTCCAAGTCAGAAGCGTACAAACTTAGTCTAAAACACCGCCAGCAGACTAATTTCTGTATCTTCTAAATGCAAAACAAATATCGCTTGAAACTATTTCTGCCTTCCCCTACAAGCATAAAACCAGTTTTAGCTGTGTGTGGTTTTCAGAACTGCGGTTCTCTTGTGTACTTGTTAGAGGTTATTTGCCCTCATACAATGTTTCCAAAACTTTGGTTTAATGGTTATTATTTCAGTTTTTCTGGGGTTACAAGGCTGCAGAAGGCATCTGGTTTCACACACTTTCTACTAGTACATCTCTCACAGCTGCCAACACTCTACTTTGCTTTCTCAAGGCATCCTGTCTCCCTTTCATCTCACTTCTTGCTCCTGGGAGGATGTGTGCACACGACTGACACCCGAGAGCCAGCTAACTGAGATCATGTCTCCAGCAAATACTGAAATGTTCCAGTCCTTGGTGTCAATTCCAGGCAGGTGCTCCCCTGCTGTCCCTGTCACCTGAGGTTCTTTGATGGCCACCTCACATTTTACTTTGAACGTGGTAGTGCCAAAATTTTGTTTCCCCTCTTGTTATGTATTCCATTGAGAGCACTGCTCAAGGGCAATTATACCAAAAAAAGGTGGGGGGAAAAACAGGAAACTGCACTCCCAGGGCTTCTCTGAGTAATGTGCAGGAGCATCCCAGGACTGTCCTTGAGTTCTGATAATAAAATGTAAGATAAAATAAAGCTGCTTAATACCTTCTAGCCTGTAAAAGCAAACATTAATTTAAGATAAAAATTTTAAGGGATCTGGGATGCGCAAATCTACAGGGAGCCAGCAAGAGCTGTGGATGCTCTGCTCCTCTGACAATTCTGCTCGATACCTGCCAAGTGTGACAGATGCAAAGGAGAAGGTAATTCCCTTTCATTGGTTGAGTGGGGCTCCTCCCACTATGTTTTGTCAGCTGAAAAGGATGGGATGCCCCCTGAGATGAGGCAAGCAAGGATGATTGCCATCTTCTTACTTTTGCAACTTGGCTGGTAGAGGAAAAACTTGATCACTCCCCCATATGGAAGAAAAGAGACCCTGTTTTACATTGAAGAAATCTTTTTATGAGGATGTCAGGCCTTCATTTCTCCCAGAGGGCAGTAGAGCTCTTAACAAAGGTGAAAATTTATTTTTTAGTAAAATACATGACTCCCAATTTAAAATGCTCTGTAGGCTCAAAGAGAAATATGACAGGCTTGAAAAATGTAAGCTGGTTTCTCAACAGAAATAGCTTCCCTCCCCACTCCCTTTTTTCCAGAAGAGGTGAGCTACAACTGGATAAAAAGATATTCAGGGCATAACAAAGTATTAGCTGCCTAAGATTAAGAAGAAAATGTCCTGCTTCACTACCCATCTCAGACTGGCTTCTTGCTTCGAAACAGGCAGAGTTTTAGAATGTCAAGACCATGAATCTGAGCTGCTGATGCAGGTCAAATGGCACATTTGTCCTTGTGTTTCCGTTACAACATTTCTTGGAAAAATAAATATAATAAATACCAGTTACAGTTTACAGGCAATACAGGCAAAAGATTATGCAAAGCTGATTCTCTTCCACATCTCAAAATCTGTGGGAAGTCATTATATAGAGCACACTGATGAACTGTTTGCATACAAATATGTAATCAGAATTATTTATCCTCCACATCTGCTTTTTTTTTTTTTTTGATGCACCAAATTTAAAACCAGAAACATCTAATGATGTTGTTTAAAAAAGTCAAGGAAAACAGCTGACACGAATTATTATTAAACTACAGTCAGATATGGATTTATGCTCCAATGCCTGCTGTTGGTCTCTATCACCTTCTCACGGATGTATAGGAGGTTGCTGCCAGTAGGGCCTCTGTTTATCTAGCAGTGTAATTTGTGAAAGGTAAGTTTTCTGTACTCATCTGTGGTTACAAACAAGAGACTGGCTCATTAGAACCCTGACTCTTTAATGGATGAACCAACAGGACAAAAAAAGACTCCTCATCTTCACTTAATGTGGTTGATATTTTCTATAAAATACTGTTTTTCACTACCAGTATGGTATCTTTTCTTGGTGCAGTGAATTCTTTTACATTTGGTGTATTTTTCTGTAAATTTTAATAAAGACAAAGTTTTGGATAATATCATTATCCATCAGGCCAGAACATTCCATCTAAACTTTATACTTCTGTCATGAAGTAACATGTTTAGATTATATATGTTTATATGTTTTGGGGTTTTTTATTCTGAATTCTGAGATTGCGTGTTTGTCTATGCACAAAGCTATTTGGGATCGTGGAACTATGTTTCAGCTGAAATTTCTGTTGTGGATAATGAATGTGTGTTGCAAAGCCCTGAGACACTTGATTTAGGAGTATTTATATGAGTCTGGTGATCTAATCTGTCACAACATGAGTTATCAACATGTATTTTCCACTTTAGGCTTCACTTTAGGAAAGCTTCTGTTTGAAGCAGTTTTGCCTGCTCTCATGGTAGCCTTAAAGTTTTGGACAATTTGATATATTTAGCATCCAATCCAGTTGCTCCAGGAGGGGAAGAAAGGTCACGAATGCAGCAGAACTGACACCATAAAGCACATCCCTTGGAACCTGCGGGATCACCGAAGATGCCTTCAGCATCTATATGGTTTTTCCAAGTATTTGCAAGTAATGATGTCAATGACACAGAATGGTCTGATCTGAGGAGCTCCACGCTGTAGCTAATTAGCTCCTGACAGTCTGCACTCTGCAATGAATACCCATGGGACTGGCATGCTGCAGTGATAAGAGCTGTTTCGCTGTTTCCCATGGCTGACTTTCAGGTCTTATTTGTTTGCTGTTTATACTAAAATCTTGAAGTCAGGAGATCATGAGATAATCTCAGTTGCCTTTTAAATCACGCCAAGGCCTAGCCATCAAAAATTTAACAAACAGCTGGTGCACGTACAAATGCAGCCTAAAGGCTAGGAAACCAAAAGAGTCCAGTATTTAAAATAAAAAATAAAATTACATTGTTACAGCAGCATTGTTATCCATCGAATCCCTGGGGTGATAACACATCCCTCTGTCACTGTTCATTGTGTACACAAAGCTGCTCCTGCACTAGAAGTACTACGGTGCTGGTGATTCCACCATAAAATCCTGAATTGTCTGAGCAGAAAATAGCTGTATGGAATATCAGCCTCAGGTAGAGTTATTCTACTGGGGAGAGAAGGGGCAGGGAACACAGGGAATGCAGTTCAAGCAGCCCAATTGCTTCTATAAATGAGAGCACAAAAATGTTTTGCTCAGATTAAAAAAAAACCTTTGTAGCAAACCTTTTCTTGAAAAGACCTAGTGCCTCCCTGCTCTGTAAGGATTTTGTCAGGGTGTCTTTCTTGGCTTTCATGTTTCCCTTTTTATGAGCTGAGTGAAAATTTTCCAGTTTTTGGCTGTTATAAACATTCTTCTAAAAAGTCTATTTCACACCCTTAGCAGAGTCAGCTGGCAACTAAAATCTGAGAAGAGATTTATTCAGTACAGAGTGTGCCCCAGCACAGACTTGCTGGAGTGTATGGAGATTTCTTTCTGAACTTGTTCTTTGCGACTTCCAGCAGCAGAGCATGGCAACAGGAGCCGTCTTGTGTCCAAGGGACTTCTGCTGGGCTTCAGGGAGTGGATGATACAAAGAAAGATCTTGGTGAGATGAAGGCATCTCAAAGAGCCAAATGGAGACAGGGTTCAGAAGACAAAGAATCATGGAATCATCTAGGTTGGAAATACCTTTAAGATCATCAAGCTGAACCATTAACCTGACACAGCCAAGCCCACAACTAAGCCATGTCTCTAAGTGTCACAATCTACACATGTTTTAAAAACCTCCAGGGATGGTGACTCAGCCACTTCACAAGGAAGCCTTTTCCCAATGCTTGATAACTCTTTCAATGAACAAATTTTTCCTAATATTCATTTCAAACCTCCGCTGGCACAACTCGAGGCTGTTTGAGAGCATAAAAAGTCGAAGGTTGGATTAGGACCATCATAGCCACAGATTCAACAGTCCTCAGGTTTAAGACTGAGACAAAATGACCAGGTAGTACAGAAAAGCATGAGAGATGTGAAATACTTATTTCTAGTCTTGGGTTTGACTCTTTTGCAAGGGATGAGCCCAGTGCCTTGCATGTAGCAGCAGGGAGAAAATACAGTGTGGAAAAGGTGCCAATTCACTGGGCACGACTGAGGTATTGTTCCTGAAGAGCCATCCACAACAGGAGCATGACTTTAAAGACTGAGTCTGTGAACACTGAAGCTTGAATTACTGCATTTCTAAATAAAAGTCTGCCTGAACAAGAGAACAGGAGGTGGGCTGCAACACCCTTTAGAGTGGCTGACTCCCCCACTGGTTAAGTTAATTTCAGCAAGTTATACTGCTGACTGATTAAGAACTTGACTGATCTCAAATGCTTTAAGGTGCAAAAGAAGCCATTTACAAACAATTAAAACAGGAAACATCACAGAACACCTGGCAAGTGCTGATAGGGAAGTTTTCCACAGCGTCTGATGGTGGACTCTGAAAGTAAAACCTGTCCTCAAAGGAAATGACACTGGAGGCAAAAACAGCCATCGGATTCCTACCTTCCAAGGACTTCCAAGGGCTTCATTTTGAGCAAGATGAGATCTGCTCTGATTCTACAGCTAGCTGGGCACAGGCAAAAAGTGTATAGGTGATTGTCTTTTTTCTTTGCTCTTGTTGTTTTACATGAAAAAAAGAAAAGTTGTTATAGAAGCCCACAAACAGCCACTCAATGCACCTTGCCAACACTCTGTAGGTGGTTTTAGTAATAAGCCCACACATATGCATACCAAATTAGGCTTTACCAGGCAGCTCTAACTGTGCTGGCTTCTACTGTTCAAATATTCAGCTTTAGGACATCCTCTGGAAGGAGCCTCAATGGTGTAAAGTTTTCATCATTATTTTTATGGCATTATGTAGAGACTTAGAAAAAATTGCCTGTGTTAGCGTCAAGTGCATTCTTAGCCTCAAGCTAAGTGAATAATGGAAATATTGTTCTCCCTATGGATGGGAAGTGGAGGGACAGCAAAATGAAAGCAACTACACAGAGACACGCACAGGAGAGACATCTTTGAGACTACACGTTTCCAAGTACTGTGCTGGCAGCCTTAAATACATACCTATCCTTCATCTCAGGCTCTGGCACACTTCTATGGGTAAGCATATTCCCACCAGAAATTATTCTTTACTTTAAACCTCATGCTGAGCACAGAGAAGCTCTAGCATGAGTAAGACAGCTGCCATTGCTATGTGCATCAGCGGAGATGCACATCAGTGGAGATCCTTTCCCCTCCCGAAAACAAAGCCTAGTGTGATTCGTGTAGCTGTGTAATGGAAGGGGAAATTTCGTATTGCCTGCTGCACAATCAGCAACTGTTCCGTGGCAACGATAACTATTCCAACCAAAGAGGAAAGGCCTCTTTTTAATGCAAGTTAGCTCAAGCAAGAAAATCAATACAGAGAGGACACAAATCATTCTATTTACAATGATATTATATTCGTAATTATATTTATAATGATCAAGAAATATTAATACAGCAGAGGAATTTCATATTGGACAACATTTTTTCAAGTTTGCCACATTGTGACCGTAAATCTGTCTCATAGGGCAAATAACTACAGAGACTTGACCCTAAATTACCTAACCAAGCAAACTATTCTACCTTCTGACTGACCTTGCTGGCAGGACACACTTTGCTGTCCAGCAGCCGAGCTAAACATTATGTACATCTGAGATGACATTTATCTCAAGGAAACTTGCCAGGCATACTCACAGATATAAACACCGCAACCTTTTACTTATTATTTCAAGAATACAAAGGTATTTTATTATACAAATCGACAAATTGGAGGGAATTCAAAGCAGAGGAACCTTTTCTAGTTCAAAGAATCTTTTTCAGAGATGGAAGGGAGAGAGAAGCATGCATGGTTTGCCTGAGTAAGGTTTGTCCTCTCATTCCTCCTCTGCACCATCTGTGCATCCACAGACTGCGCAGGCTGTGAGAATGCAGGAGAATGAGCAGAAAGTTGTCTCATTGTTATCCTGCAGCATCCACCACAAGGAATCTCCTGGCTTTGACATAGTTGCTACACCCAGGGTCACTTTTACACCCACTTGAAGCTTACACTACTACTGAGACAGTGTAATGGAAACTGGTGTACTGTAAAAACAACCTCTGTGCTGGTTACATTTTGTGGGGGCTATTGCTGAGCTCTCTAAGCACCCAACTT
This sequence comes from Melanocharis versteri, assembly GCA_013397845.1. Classification (NCBI taxonomy): domain Eukaryota; kingdom Metazoa; phylum Chordata; class Aves; order Passeriformes; family Melanocharitidae; genus Melanocharis; species Melanocharis versteri. Next base: position 491,841 of record VZTG01001218.1, read on the forward strand.
GTCACAAAATAAGTGTAAAGCTCTCCATCTTCAATTCACCCTCCCACCTGCGCTGTGTCAGCTCTCAGGAGGACTAAATAATAGTTTCCAAACTGTTGAAAGAGAAAAATTCAAAGCCAAAAAGAAATCTCTAAAAAGGAGAAGCAACCATTAGAAGTTGCAGAAGAAGCAGGAGAATATTCTAAGGAGGAATTATTAGGCTAGGTAAAGCTTCCCAGAAGTGAGATACAGGGAAAATCTCTGGCAAAAGGACCTCAGTCTGTGAAATTTAAAGCCAAACCAGTGAAAGCCCTCAACAGAGCTGCTTCTCAAACAGCTTCTCAAACTCCCTAATGCTCCTGGCAGAAGGAAGTAAAACCTTTGTCTCACGTTCTTTAATCTGCAAGTTGCTTCCTTCAGCAAAGGAGTCCATTTCTCCCCTTCACTACTACAGGTACTATTCATGAATTTCTTGCAGCAGAGGAGTAGCTGACTGGAATGTATTGATCCTTTCCTGCTTCTTGGCTGGGGAAACTGGCTACTGGGAAATGCTGCTCTTCAGTGCCTTTCCTTAGAAATATGGGCATTACTTCTGATTTCTTCAGGGTTTCTCAGGCATGGAGGCAAGCAGGTCCAGGGACCAACATCCACAAACACGGCTACAGTGCTGAGGCTTCATGCTTAGAACCTGGAACCTTTTGCCCCAGAGCTCTCACTGACCTGTAACTGCTTGAGCTGGAAGGCCAAGTAGCTGGATCAAGGAGAAGGGCTTTTATATTCTGTGGAGGCAGAGTGTTTATTCTATTTTCTAAACAGCACTGTTACACACCCTGTAAAGATTCCTGTATGAGGGGTGAAGAATACTGAGGTATAATGGGTTATGATTATTTTATGTGACTGCATCAGAAAAGGAAAATAGTTTATCAATGCGTACGGAATTGTGTATGGATATTTTCATCAAAATCAGTTTTATTTTTCTAATACAGGTTTCTAGTGAGTCATGTATTATTTTTCAGGGCCTACAAAAGATGATTGGGAAAGGTATAACTGCTGCAAAATCTCCTTAAATTTACTGCACTGTAATTTCTGATTTCTCATTAGAAAACCTTTAGGAGTGTCCATTCTGAAAAAGAAATTAAAAAAAAAAAACAAAACCAGAAATCACCTAACCTACTTAGTAAATGAGCTCTGTTTAAGAAGAACAGGATGGGAAAAGTAATAGCTGAATAGAAAAAAAACAGTGACCTAGAACTTAGCATGAAGGGAGAAGACAGTACCGTAGCTGACTTCACCCCCATAAAAATGCTGGGGTTTTTTGCCACATCTAGGAACTTACATATCACAGGATATAAAGAGTTAAGTGACCCGCACTCAGAAGCAGGAAGGATCAAAGAGGGGAGAAAGCTTTAAACAAGACTTGAAGATTTCTCCCCTTTGAGGCAGAAGAGAGGAATACTTGATGAATTAGAGACCAGGACTAACTGGTGAGACCAGAAAGCGAAACTGCTCAAGCAATAGCTCCAGCCCAGCTGCAAGGCAAACCAATTTTGATTAGGCTTTGCCAAAATGCCGTGCAAAATAAACTGATGAAGGGTGGCTAGCTGCGAGGAGGTGCTGGGACTGGGAACTAGGAGTGCTCCCTCCTCTTCATGCCCACATACACATCCAGGGTGGGAGGTGATCTCATCAGAAATTGTGTAACTCTGCCTGCAGGCTTCAAGGCAGGAACTGTAGGTGATCTGGTCCTAAGATGTTCTGTAGCACTTTACAGCCTTGGAGTCCATCCTGAGGCTTTAAGAAAATTGGCAGTGCCCTTGCTACCATCATCTGCCTTACCGTGGCTGGCCTGCTGAGGTATTCACAGTCAGCAGGAGGGGAAACACCTCTCAGCCCTGTGTGAGAGTAGAGGTGCATGATTCAGTGCTGGTTTACATGGACAGTTAAAGGACTTGATGACAAGACTCAGAGGATACTCAGTGGGGCCACAAGAGGTCAAAGGCTTGTGTAAATCAGGAATCATAGCAACCCACAAGCAAGAAAACAAGACTGTGGGAACACAGCTTCCCTGGGAATATCCATTACTTAAATTCTCTTCTTGATTTGACTCACAGATAGACAAGGACAGCTCAAAACACCTCTGCTGAGCTCTTGATGGGACTCTGCCTGCATTATGGTATTGAAGTTTGGCCTTGGAGTGTAAAGCAGCTAGAACGTATTTCTAGTCCCATTCCTGACAAATCCAGTGCTTTGATTTGGTGCTGTGGAAACCATAATACCTTGTGTCGGATTTGCTTCTTAATATTGCATACTCCCTTTTTTATACACAATCTAGAATACAGAAATAATTGGAATGAGTGGTATTGGAATGCTAATTACTAGTAAGATAGAAAACGAAACAAAAGGAGCAACAGAAAGTGTCCTTTTGCTGTAACTTTCGTAGTCAGTTGCTGCTATTCCTTCTGTGTTGCACAGGAGAGTTGTTTTAGCCCTTGCTGGCTTTCCTGGAAAAGTAATACCATTCTCAGCTTCTGAGTAAAATTTTGGTTCCTCCTCTGTACATGATATCAGAACTGGTGCTTACCGGGGCAGTGCATTAACCGGAGAAAAGGGATCAAAATGAGACAGCACCAGTTCGAGTTAAAATTTATAGTTTCAAGCAGGACAATACAGAGACAGAAAGTTGAAAAAGGGAGCTCTACCATGTCCTGTCTCCCCTGAGAGAAGGGATGTCTGCTCTGGTCCAGACATCCCACGCTGCAGCAGTGTCAGCTCTCTTTTGGTATAAACAGGGAGCCAAGTCCGCTGGTACCAACAAGCCAGTGATTTTATGCTTCTGCAACATCGGAGGGGATTGCCCTCGAGAGAGTGGGGTGAAAATGAGGGCAGAGTCGGGCCCAGCACGTTTGCCTTGGCTGGAAGCAGAAACCAGACCTTCAGCACTCCATTCAAGCTACACAGAAAAATCCTTCAGTGCAGCCTGTTCCAAAGGCATGGCACCCTCTGCAGAAATGAGACTGGGCATGCCTGCCAGGAGCCTTGGGGAGGATGCTCTCTCCCGTTTTCCGAGGCGCTGCATCATCTCCTCGACCGACCCGAGCGGCTGCCAGTATTTACAGAGACGCGGAGATGCGTCAAAGCCCCCTGGCAGAGGCAGCGGAGCGCGCCGGCTGCCGCCGGGAGATTTAGCGTGTCCCCACGGAGCCGGGGACAGGCGGGCACACGCACCCGCGGGCACACACGGACACACACACACGCACCCGCGGACACGCGCGGTGCGTGCGCGCAGCCCGCCGAGGGAAGGCCGGCCCCCGGCAGCGGGGCCATCCTTCTGCTGCTGGATTTTTCCAGCCGGAGCATCCTGCCGCCTTCTGCCGCGATTTATGGAAAGCGGTTTCTGACGCGGGGCTTTTTTCTGTTACGACAAGGGACCCGCGGGCTGGAGGAGGCAAAGCTGCAGCCAGGGCAGCAGAAGTGAGGGAGAGGAAGAGGCGGGAGCAGAGGGACACGGAGCAGTGGAGAGGACAGAGGGAGAAACAGGCACGGAGACACTTCAGAGATGGGTGAGTTATAACTGAGAGGGCAGGAGGAAAGGCAGAGAAAGGAAGAGAAGGAGAGCCGTGGGGAAGGGAAAGGAGATCAGAGACTGAGTCAGCTTCCAGAGGGCAAACACCAGGAGACGAGTTCAGGGAACACCCCAGCATTCCAAGAAGGACCTGTTCCGTCCGAATCTTCACCATGAGCACAAGGAAGAGCTGCCCCCTGCCACTGGGGCAAGGAGACCAGGAGGAAAAGCAGAGCGAGGGTGCTCCTGACCTGGAGCGACAGGAGTGTGAGATGGAGCTGAGGAACAAAGCTATCCTGCAACAGAAGAGGCGCCTCAAGCAGGCCACCCAGTTTGTGCACAAGGACTCTGCTGATCTGCTGCCCCTGGATGGCTTGACAAGGCTTGGCACCTCCAAGGATCTGGTGAGTCCAGAGGGACCCCATTTGGGAGGGAGTCCTCCTAATAGCCTCCATTCCGGTTGGGAGCTGCTGCCAGGCTTTGTGAAAGGATCATAGGTTCAGTAAAAATGAAACTTCCCTTCAGGATCGTCTAGGAGCAGGTCAGGGTGAGGGGAAAGAATTAATCACTCATTTGCTTGTAAATATCTTCTTGTGCCTCCCCATAAGAACCAAACTCCTCAGGCAGAAATGGACTGGAAGAACCCTCCAGAATCCAAATTTCCATTCACCCAGTACCTATATATGTTCATGTGACATGTATGTTTCCATGTGGGACATCTCTGAAAGCCCCCATCTATTCATTCCTGCAGGATCCAGCTGAAAGGCAGAATGCTTCCTGGACTCAGCAGGGAGGGAAGTACAATTCATGAAACTCTGAGAGACTTATGTTTGACCTTGTCACCTTTTTGCATTTTTCTCTCTCCCCCTACTCTCTGGATTTATGGAGGGGCAAGCAAAGGGCAGGACTGCTAACCAGGCACGCAGGCAGATGCAGTGCCTGTTTCTGAGCAAAGACTCCTTTGGGGAGGAGGCACCGGAGGGAGGCCTGTGGGCATCTCCTTGTGGTGACGTGGAGCAGGGAGCATCAGGGAGGGAGGTCTGTTCCAGGAGCCTTGGCAGTCTGTGGTCTAGAAGGGCTTCCCCGAGGCTGGAAGCAGATTCCCACAGGATCTATTGCTGGCTCAACTGCACGCATATTCTCCTTGCTCCAGCAGTTTTGCTGTCCAACTTATCTCCACTGTAGAGTTAAACTGCTCAAGGGTGTGGAGGTCTAAAGCATTTTCCGAAAAGAGGGCTGAGGTCTGGTTGTGATGGGGGCACAGCCACTTGTTCCATCTGTGGCAGTGGGTGTCATAAAAGATCTTGCCCCTCCCTGCGGTCTGTGCTTCCCTCCCCATCCTCAAATAATCGCAGCAACACCACAGATGCTCTCGTGTGTGCTCCAGTCATTTCCCAGCTCCCGAGGCACGCAGTGGCACAGGGCCACACGAGTGTGGGACTGGCAGGTCCCTGGCACTGAATGGGAGCTAGTCCTCCTCGCTGAAACCTTGGGGTGCAGCGGCTCTGCGCTGCGCAGACGAGGGGTCAGTGCCGCGTTCCCGTGCTGGCACATCCTGCTGCTCCCACCGCCCTCCCCACAGCTGCCTCAGCAGCTGCTGGAGTCCCTGGCACGGCAGGGTCAAGGGCAGCTCCTCAAAGTCAGCCTGAGCTGTCACCCCACGTTCTGCAGCCGCACACATGGCTGTCAGCAGGGACGGGCGTGCAGCTCTGGCCACACTGGAGCCTGGAGAGCTCCACTCAGGCTGGCAGCACAGGCAGGCCAGTGCTGGCCCTCGGGGCCTGCAGCACTGCAGCTCGAACATCCCCCCAGGAGCACAGCCGGGCATGACCCTGAGCCCATCCCTGGGCAGGGTATGGATAGGAGCCGCTTCTGAGCCTTTCAGTGCATGTTTGCTGACCCCAGCCACAAAGGCAGGCAGAAACACGTCTATCTGCTTTGCTTTGGGATTGACTCCTGTCACACCGTGCCTCAAAGCGACAACTGGCACCCTGAAGCCCCAAGGGGTTCCTCGAGTGAGACAGTCCTTGTCTAAATCCCTTGCCACAAGCAGCTCTCCTGGTGGAATTAACCATTCCAGGCAGAAGGATTCCTTGTATGCTGACAGCGTTCGGTCACTGCAACCCACTACAAACTTCATGTTTGGTCCACAACAGAATAGCTGAAACGTTTTTACCATGGATCTAGGGAGCAGTTAATAAAGCAGAACATGTTTTTTTCTGACACAGACATTTTAGAGAGCACAAAATAAAGATGTGGCCCCTGTGCAAAATACACAAACACGGTGCCATACCTGGGGTCAGTGTGGTACCTCTGTTTCTGCTTTAACCTGGAGCAAAAGAAGAACCAGGTCCTAGATTTCCAAGAGGGATTCAGCAGTTCCTGCAATTCGATGGGGCACTGTAATATTGCTGCGATGTTTTGGGGGCTGCAAACCAGAGTCCAAAATATGCTTTTGGCTTATTTCTCTAGGCACTTCTCCAGCGCTGTGAAAACCCCATCTCTTCTTCCTAAATAGATCTGGCTCCCTCCTGGAGGACAGGAATACAAAAAAGGAATGTACTGAAAGCGAAGCAGCAGTAGGAAGTGCTGGAGAGTTTGATTTGGAGAGAGAGTAAAAACACCCCTGACTCCTATAGCACTTACATGGCGAGGAAAGTTTAATTAATTCCCCAAAACAGGTCTCCATTGACAGTGCCAGAGACTCCAGCTGTGGCAGCTCTAAAATTGGAGCAAGGCCCCATGTAATTTAAAACAAAATACCTGCTTTCTTTTACAATCACGGGCTGTTACTTTTTGCCAGTCTTTTCTGTGTATTCTGGGTGTGCACTCAGCTTATGCAATGCGTCCAGCAGTGCCTGGGATTTGATGGGCCCATCATGTCTCCAATAATGAGTAATTATATATTTCTGTGGAGACCTCATGTTTCCAGCTTTGCAACAAAAAGCATGATCAGTTTGGGGTTTCTTTTAATGGCAAAATAAAAAATAAGTAGCTACATGAGCTAAAATATTCTGGAAGTACCAAGAAAGTCTGAAGATCTGGCTCCTCGCTTCCCAAAAGACAAGATCCCCAGCTCCTACAATGTCACTAATCATTGCAAGGCCTGGAGATTTCACATCAGAGAACCTGAACCTTCCCTAAGTTGCACTGGGAATCTTCTTTGATCCCTCCAAGTGCCCTCGAGGGCATCCTTTCCAGCTCCTGGCCACAACACCCACAACATTGTCCCTCACCATCCTCTAAATCTAATTGCTTCGACCAGTCCAGGAGCTATAATGGTCTCCACTTCTCTGTCTCGCTGATGGGAGAGAAGATAGGCAGGGCCCTAGGAGTCTGCTCTTGAATCAGATGCCTCCAAAATCGCAAAGCTTAGCTAATCCCCACCAGCCCTTGGCCTCCTCCCAGCCTGAGTGACAAGAAGAGGACAGAGGTGGCAGCTGCAAAGGGCCTGCTTGTTCTGTGGGAAAGGTTGCATGGAGAGGGAAAGGTCCTTTGCATGCCAGATTGTGAGAGGCAGGAGGGAGGATGGGAAGTTGGAGACCTGCTGTTTATTGCCTGCCCTTTTCCCATGGCCCAGATGTTAGCTGGCAGCCAAACTGGCACAGTGCTCGGAGTATTTAGGGAGCTAAGTACGACGGCCAGCTGTGCTGCGGGCCGGCACAGTAGGCTGGGAAAAGACCAGGAGCAGAGGGATATTTTTTACCCCACTTTTTCAGCTGCTGCAGTGTTTCTCATGCAGCATGTGAACGATCTGACTCTCACCCCTTGAGTGGCAGGGAAACAGAGGCATGAGGGACTTGGCATCTTGCAAAGAGCAATGCTGAGTGTGACCAAAGAGCCAGTGACAGCTGTCCTGCGCCAACCATTGGGCAAATCTGACAGGTCAGGGTGCTTCAAATTGCAGTTTGCACGCTTCTCTGGCCTCAGCTCTCTGGCCATGCATGCAGCTCGTCCGAAACACAAGTACCCTGTGGGGTTAATGCAGCCCAGCTCATTGGCAGGCCTGGTCTAGTTCAGGTGTTTGGCCTGCCCATTGACAAGATCCTGCATCAAACTGCTGCACCACCTGGGAGATGGCTTAATTTTTTCTTTTTCTTTAGAAAGATAAAGACAACAATTTCAGCAGTAGCACATTAGCCCCTTCAGATTATTTGTCTTTCTTCAAATAGGCAGTTGTTATTGGGAATGCCACGGGCAGCACAGAGCAGCTGCTCTCCTGCAGAAGGGCCATGGGGGTGAGTACCTGGAGAAAGGACAAAGCTACCTCCTACAGGCACCTGTTTCATTGGTGTTGCCCATTGTTGATTCAGTAGCTGTGCAGGGACTGCATGGATCAATACTGGGCAAAAACTAGAGCATCTGATGGCAGGGAGTACAGATGGACTCCAAGGAACATTAAAAGCTCATTTTAGTTTCCTCTTCGGGGAAGCTTCCTGCTTCACTACAAATAATTGCTCCTACACCTGGAATATCTGCAGTCCTGCCTTCTTGCCCACATGTACATCACACACATGCTGCATTCCTCGTGGTCTCCCACATCAGAAGGCGTGGATGGGATGCCTGGTGGGATGTCAGCAGGTATTGCAGTACCTGAACAGGGATGAGACTGTCCAGTGCATGTTTAGCTGAAAGAACAGATATGAGTGGAGACAGCACGCATCAGGCATGTTTTTCTTCTCCAATAATTGCATCCCAGAGACCTGCCTGTCACAGACATCTCTGACACTTTAACACCAAATTAGCGGCTACACAAAAAAAATCTTGGGATTTAAAGGAAGTTTTTTTGGATAAGCATGTCTTTCATCAGGACAATTGGTTGGGTCAGGCACTTGCATCCTGCGTTCTTGAGCTAGCAAATGTCCTTGTCCTTGGCTCTGTACTTAGCTGGGATTTCTCTTTCTTTGTGATGGAGACAGCAGCCTCATAGTGTGGTCCAGCGGCGCCTCTTGGAAGGCAACCTGAACAAGCTGCGGGGCGAGGCCAGGGGTCAGTCTGCACGGGTTCAATCTCCGCTGGCAAAAGACCAGGATGAAAAGATGGAAAAGGGAGAGGACAGGAGAAAAGAGACTTCACCTCTGCTAATACAGTGCCAGGTAAGGCAACAACGCGGTGCTGCTGATTTCACAGTGATGGCAAATGCTCAGAGCTCCAGCTGCCCCCCTCCCAAGGGCCATGCTGAGTTATAAATTGCAAAGCCAGCTGCAGCCAAAGAGAAGAGATTTCATGCATGGCCTCTTCTAGAGTCTGGATGCAGGTTTTCCAGAAGCCAGAGGAAAGCTTTTCTGCTACATGCCTTCTGGTTGCCCATATTTCAAGATAAATTACCTTAATCACATCTCCTTCCTTTGAAGGCCGGCTTTCCCATCATATGAGGTATTTTATAACTGCATATAGAAGCAAGGAATGTCTCCTTATCACTTGAAGACAGGTGCTTCTAGTTGACTTACACTTAACTAGCTCCAGTCTAGTCTGATTCTCTCAGGTGCCAAAGGACCTCCTCAGAAAGTGGCTGTGTTCCAAATTAGCACAGCTGTGTCTCTTGATGGAAGCAGTATTTTTAGCTCCCTTTTCTTCTTATATCCTCCTATACAGAAGAGCACACTACTCCCTGGCCCCTGCAGTGAGAGAAGGCATATCCAAAAGCTGTTGCCCCTGAGAGAGGGCTGGATGGTTGGAGCTGCACAGTAATATGCAGATATGAGACTCACCAAGATACAGACCTGTCATACAAAACCTATTTTAAAGCTGGTTTCAGCTCAGTTACCTGTCTCCTCTATCAGAGTGTAAAGACTACACTTCCAAGAAAAACATATATCCTTTGAAAACTCATTTGGCACAATAAATTATGATATGAACATGGCCTGGTAGCAAGTTTCTGAAAGGCTTAGATCAGGTATCTCAGTACCAAGCAAAGCCATTGTCTGGTTTGTTTTGCAGCCTTTACTGCTGCAGTCAGGCAGTGCTTACCCTGTGTTTTAGACTTTAATGTAGCTGGGTTAACATAACCACGCTTGGGGACAGACTAGTAGGACGAATGGCTCTCAGTGTAATTTCTCCAATTACTCAGAGCCCTGTTTCTGAGCAAATAAAGGTGTTTCTTTTTCTTTAATAGCCTCTCCTTATTGTTCTGCAAGAGGAAATTTAGTGATAGAGGGTGGAGTTTTTGCCAGGCATGCACACTGAGCAAGGACAGGCATGTACAGGTATTGTATCCCAGGGGCAGTAGCTACGTCAGCGTTACAGTCCACTAGTCATTCCCTTTTGTGTTTCTAATGGACTGAACCCCAGCTGTCACCCACAGCTTTTGTTTTCCCTCACAGAGAAAGGTTAATGACCATCACAAGCAAGGAAATAGGTCTAACGCTGCATGTAACGCTCCCTGAATTCTGCACAGGCATTTCTGTCTTTTTCTGGCCTTCTTAGGAGCCAGTCACTGTTTGTCACACTTGATCTACGTACACTGAAGGAAGGGAAGCTCTCCTCCCCTTCTTTTTGTCTTGCTGCTTTTGATGTTCACATTTGTGAACTTCAAAAAGCCTCTCCTGTCAGTAACAGATCTGTGGCAGGAAATAGAACTCGGGCTGCCAGTTCATTTGAACCAGAGAGGTGAGCTGGTACCTTTTGGAGACCTGCTTGATTATGGAGCAGTTTTTATTAGAAAAGGAGCACAGCCCCAGAGAAGTCTTTTTTTCCCTGACTCCTGAGAAAAGATAATCTATCATTTACACACAGGCAAGTATGCTGAAAATCTCAAAGTGGTAACAGATGCATCATCTGACTTGTAACTAAACTTGACTGGGGAATAAACCCAAATATTTGTAGACTTCAGTGATTCATGGAGATTCAGGCAGTAAGTGTTTTCACTCTAACAGGTAATAGTTGCCCTATGCCTAAGACCTTTTAAGTCCCAGAGATCACAGACAGACCTAGTCTATAATACTTGTACTGCAGTCACTCACCCTCCTGTTTGTTTAGGTGGGTTGCCCAGATGGTACTTTAGCAGAATTGCCCCTTTTCGTGACAGTTTTTGAAAAGCACTTTGGAAAGCTAGTCATGACTGGCATCTGCAACATAAAATCAAGCTGCTAGTTTTGGTGGTGGGGCTTGTCTGTTGTTGACTTGGAAATAGATGCTGAAAGATTTCACTGCTGTCAAAGGCCACTCTTCCCCTATGCCAAAGCATCCTGGGATTGATCAGCCTTTTGTTTGCTAAAGCAGCTTCTTGTCTTCAGAACTGACATCATGTCAGAAAACACAGCTCTTTATAAATGGTCATCCTTCCTGATTCCCCTTCCCCTCTTTCTTGGAAATCCCCATAATTAAGATTTAGATAAAAAATATGGTGACTGGCAATAACAGACTGAAAATTCTGGAGCAGAAATGAGAGTGGGTAAAAAATGAGATTTTTTGGTGGAGTTAAAAGTCCTCCTAGTCCGAGAAGCCTTGCAGTGCTTACGAGCTGCCTGCATTGTGGTTTTGGCATGCTGGACCAAGGACTTTCCTCAGGCTCCTGGTGAGCTCCCTAGGGAAATGGTTAGTGGCGAAGGGCTGTTTACACTGAATGAGATTACATGTTTTTCTCTACAGAATAATCACTGTCCTGTTATATCCTATCAAGTCTCTAACTTGCAGATTTCCCAGCCTGCTCTGAAACCAAACTCAGTAATCTGCCTAGTGATACAGCTTAGGCTTATTATAATAACAGCAGCTCATGCATCTCAAGTCTGCTGCTCCCAAGTGATTCCTTAGCAATTGCTATCCATGCTCCAGGTCTTATTTCTGAGTAGAGAGGATGTGGAGGCAGATGTTTGGCATGCACCTGCACTCTGTGCTTTATCTCACCTCTCTGCCTAGTCTGGCCAAAACCCTTTCAGGCAGGGCTGATGTGTCAGGGAGGACCAGGCAGCACAGATGTTGCAGAGCTCTAAAATCAGAAGGGAGGCATTTTTCCATAGAATCACAGAACGGTTTAGGCTGAAAGGGACCCTATTGGTATTGTCTCTGTTTGCAGCATTCCAGTATTTCTCACAGGAGTGGTTTTCTTCTTTCTAACTACTCACAGATAGCACATTTTTGAAAATGAAATCTTGGAAATACTGGATATAGCTCTCTGTGATGATTAATAATCTTAAACAGACTTAGTTAAGAAATCAGGAAATTGAGACATTTTTCTTTTCCCTGCTGGTGCTGCACTGAGTCCCTCAGCCATGCTGATCCGCTTAAGGTGTTCCAGCATTAAAACTTGTCAGGAATGAGCATAAGAATAGAGAAGCAGTGGCAGGTCTGTTGCTGTTTCTTGCTGTTTCTGTTGCTGTCGTTCATGTCACAGAGTGCCATAGTGGATGGAAGAGAAGGAATCACAGGAAAAACACAAATTATAGTAGGATTGTGGGTGGGTTTTGTTTTTTTTTTTTTTTGGTGGAGTTTCTTTGGGTGGTGGTGTAAGACAGGGCCTTGAAGAACTAGGCCATCAAGAATAGGTATGATTAGGCACTGCAGGTAGGGGAAAGACGTATTTTGTAGATGACAGTTACTCCACCTTTTCCAGTTCCTTTACTAAGTCGCGTTCCTCTTTTTTTTTTTTTTTTTCTGAACCTAATTCTTATCAATGTCCTTGATGACCCTATGTTTTCAGACCCCTAAAATAAATGTAACCTGCTGTTACTTCATCACCTCAGGCCTGCCATTAAGGACCTCTGTGCAGAGGGCACAGAAAACAGATGGCAACCTCATCTCCTTTTCCATTTTATTTTCGAAGGGGTAAAGAAATGAAGTGAGCAAGGCACTGGGAACTATTCCAGTAAAATCATACACAGGTGACTTGGGTGCAGGGCACAGTCTCCCCCTTTGCTAAATGACACCAGCTGTGACTATTGTAATATCATGTCTTATATCCTTGAAGAGCTATATAGGAACATTATGTAAGCCCTACACAAAATAGTCATCTCTTGATTAGATTGTGTCTTGGATTCAGGAGTCACATGGATTTGTGAGTTATCTTGGGAACTGCCTTAAATTCAAGCTCATCTCAGGTGTGTTTGTCCTGGGTGCTCCTGCTTCTCCTTCAGACTTCTCCCTCTGGCAGCTTTTCTACTGAGAAAAAACATGTAGCCCTGGGAGATTGTTCCCTGCAACACCAGAAGAAATACATAGATGAAACCCAGAAAACCTGTAGCCCATGCTTGTATTCCTTTAGAAACTTTTGTCATATCACTTATTGCTCTGCTAACAAAGTCCATGTGGGTTTTATGAACAAATTCTGTACTTGTGCATCTCTTGACTGGAATGCTGTTAAGTTAAAGTCATTAATAACAGATAAGTGTGTGGGCAATCAAATACAAATGAAAGAAGACAAATTCAAAAGGAAGTGTTTGAGAGCAGTTTGCAGAGCACTGGGAAAACCTCCATTGTCTTGGATGAACCTCCTGCCTTCTGACTACTGCCTAAAACACCACATCTTTGGCTATGTTGCTCAGAAAGACCAAGTCACACTGTTGGAGGAGTGAATATGCTGATTTTGAGCTTACAGTAATTATCTGTTGTTGTTTTTTCTAGTGCCAAGGTCAGGTATTGAAAGCAACTGTCAACACTGGGTGTCTACCAAACCTCATCTCCAAAAGGTGTTTAAACCAGCTGGGGTAAGTCTTTGCACAGTATAAAAGGAGGGATGGCTAAAAGAAAACCTATGGCAAGAACCCAGGCGCTCTGGATTCCCAGCCCCAGTGATAATTACTGGCAGTTTTGCATGTGCACATGGCTGTTTAGGAGAAGATGCAGAGGGGGGGCTACAGGGTAAGGCAGTAGAGCACTGCCAAAGTTGTGTGCAGACCCCAGACGCCGAGGCAGAGCTGTGTCGGTCTGTCTGCGTGTGCTGCAAGGCAAAGCTGCCCAGCTGGTGGCTGGTGGTGAGGTTTTGCTTGTTGAATCTGCCTCCAGACCTACTGTGTGGAAGAGATTCCCCCTCTTGTGGGCCTGTTCCCAATGAGACCAAGAAGAACTGCCATCAGTGAGAAGTCCTGGTTTTCCATTCTTCCTCCGCTTGAGGCAATAACACCTCTTGTGTCCCACAGGCTGGAAGAAGTGTCTGCCATGGACTGTGGAGACCTCTCTCTTCCCATCCCCAGCGTTGTTGGCCGAGTAGAACATATGGAATTGCAATTTGGCCAGGAGACCGTGCTGTGTTCAGCACTGGTTGTAGGTGAGAGTGCCAGCCCCTCCTCTCCCTTGTTTCTCCTGTGTCCCTCTTGCCCTGCCAAGGGCATTTAAAGGACCTTTGGAAAAAGCATAACGTGGTGGAAGGTTGGTGATGTGGCCACCTCCACTGCAGGCCAACATCACCATACACGGTGAATACTCTCAATGTAACCAAAGGCAAAGGGCTTAGGAAGAGTACAGAGAAGACAGAAGACATTGAAAGTGGGGAGAAATTAGATGGGTTTTCAGTCTTAACTAAGGATGTGAAAAATTCTCATTTTGATTCTAAAATGGACCTTCCATAAAATTCTGCAGATGGCTTGATTAATCCTCTGGTGCCTTCTGTTCTCCTATGGAATGGGCACTTGTATCTCTGGCTGGCTGGAAGTCATCAGAGAAAGTAACAGAGGGTACAGCTTATTTCCCAGAATGTTCCTCTGTGTGCTCCTCTGCCTCTGCTGCAGGGAGCACCCTGAAAGAACCTGGTAGCCCCAGAGTGCTGAGTCTCCCTCAGTGTCCTGAAGCAGGACCCTTTGAAGGAAGGAGACAAGGTCAAGTCCGCAGGCACTGAGGCAGGCCCAGAAAACAGCAGAAATGCTGCATGTTCTGCATTTACGTCAAGCTGTGCATATGCTGAAAACAACATGGTTGTCTTTCCCCCTGCCCCGTTCTTTCTCCCTATTAGTCTTCCAGCTTTACATTCTTGCTTTAAGCTGTTTCCCCATCTTCGATGAATCCTGTTTATCTTCCAAGACCTCCCTTGCTCCCTCTTTTCATGTACACATTCCTTCCCACATTCCTAAGTCACCTAGAAAAAGCTTCCTCCTCTTACACACTCCAGCTTGCTCTTCTTTCCTGGTTTTCACTCTGCTTGTTCTTGCCCTTCATGGGGAATCTGCATTAGTACCAGCACAGGTGAATTTACCCCATAGCCACTACCTACTACCCATTTTGTTGGGACATGGAAATGGCTGCCTGGAAGGAGCAGAATTGCTGCACCTGTGTCTTACATCTCCCTGTGCACACAGTGTTCTCGCTTATGTGGTTATAAATAAATTACAAATTACAGCCATTGGTTACAGGGCAAGCAGGCCTCCAGGAGACATTGGAAGTGTTAATGACATTACAAGTGGCTGCTGATTTCTGCAGACTCCAGGATCTGGGAATTCCTCCTTAGCTACCACTTTAACCCCTGGCATCTTCTATGTTTACTGATACTGAAGACTTGCAGAAGTTACAAGTAGGATAGACAAGTTACACAGAAAAAAAGAAAACCTTAATAAAATTATTTAATAAGATCGGAAAGATTGCAGCCATCAGGTGCAAGCTTTGGTCAGACAACTGAACTGACCAACAGCCTGCTTGCATGTGACTGGCCCCCTTGTCCCCTCTCCTCTCCATTTTTCCATGCTTGTTCTCCCCTGATTCACTCTGCTGCTTGCCTTCTCCTGCCTTTGGTCCTTCCCTTACACAACCCATAGAAAATTTTATGGGATCTTACAAGCCCCTTCTGATATCACATATTAAGTTTCAAACAATCTCACAAATCCCCTCAAATTTGTCTCACAGTAGTCATGATAATCATGGTTTCCTTCTGTTATCAGCTGCAAAGTTCATTTTGACCATCTTCAGGACTGTGCCTAAATAGCTCCTTTAAAGGCTCATCAGTGAGTGGCAGAAGAGTGCTGATTTATTATTGTCACTGTTACCATCTGCTTGTTAATGTCTGTGTGTTTAACTCATCCTTTTCCTTGTCATTTGTTATCTGCTTTGTACTGAAGAGATTATAACCATAAAAATTTATGAATCAGATGTTCTTGTATTTCATATCCTTTTACAGGAGAAACACTCTTTAACGAGGCAGTATTACATAATCTAAAGCCTGATCAGTCTCCTCTCTCTTCTTAGATGATGAAATGCTGGAGTTTTGCATTGGCCTCCAGACTCTGTGGTCTCTCAAGGTAAGGAACTGCTCCTTGCTTATTGCAGGGCTCCTCTCAGGAAGCTCTCCAAGATCTGGTTGTTGTAAGCATGAGAAATACTTAATGTCCAGGTCTCTCAGGGCAATGCTTGTCTCACAGCTCCCTGACTGGGTGCAGTATGCTCTGAGTCACTGATTCCTTTCCAGTCTTTCCTAAAGGTTTTAAGAAAGAAAACACTCAGTAGGACACTATCACATCTCTCATTCTCTGTATTCCTGACCATACAAGTTGCAAACAGCAAGAGGAAACTGAAGAGGAGACAAGAACCGGCACGAGTTAGACCCGTGTTGCCCTTTGAAGGCAGATGAGAACAAGCTCTGCCCTTGCTTTTAGCCAAATGAAGCTGTATGATCACATTCAGTGTCCAGCACTCGCTGGCCGTGAGTGGAAAGAGTCCTCTCCTTTTGTCAGCTGAGCTCAGGGTCAGGATATGGCTGCAGCGAGCTGGCTCCTGCCTGTCACACATTTGTGGCCACATGCCAGAGTCATAAAACAGGAAAAACAATGGGTTGAATGGCTGAGTGATGTGAGGGCCTCAACTCAGAGAGGGTCATAGGAAGAAGGAAGGGGAATGGTCCCATGAAGGGTTTGGAGATGAATCCCATTGAAGGGAAGTGGAGCAAGGAGGCAGCATGTGGGACAGAGAAGGAAAATTGTAAGGTCTCTACAAACCCAGAGAGGTGTTACAGGTTCTTCCCAGTCATAGACATCATGAGATTTGCTATCTGAAGTGTCCAGCAAATAACTGTCTCTCTCCTTCTTCAGTGTTGCATCGACTTGGAGGAAGGAGTCCTGAGATTTAAAGCACTGAGTCAGGAGCTGCCTTTTCTACATGCTTCTGAAGAGCCTGGTCAGTGACTGGCTGCATTCCCCATGTCTGGAGACGTGCTGTCACGAGAGAGAGATGAGGGTGAGGCTCCCACGCCCCTAACCTTGCTGAGTTCTAGGCTGAGGCATTCAATGGGGAGTGAGAAAAAGGCAAGTGGGTGCTGGAAGCTGTTGTCACTGGGAGTGCTTCAACTTGAGATATCCCTCCTTTCAGTGGACCCTCTTGCTTGTCCTGGTGTGCCGAGTGGGCATTTTGTTCTTGTTCTGCTATTTGGCCCTAGTCACTCCAATTTCTGGTTCTGTAATAAATTTGTGCTCCCCCTTTAATGACTTTACAATACACTCTGTTCACAAGAGAGTCTCTGTGAACAATCTCCAGTTGTTCCATTGACAGGTCCAAAGACCTCCAGAGATTACCATGAATGTTTCCTTTCTCATTGCCTCAATGCCAGCATACACCAGTCCTGTTTCTTTGTTGGAAGGGCTCTGTTCCCCTTGCCTGTACTCTGGGAAGCTGGATTTTACTGCTTTTTGCTGGCTCAGAGCAGAACAGAAGTATTGTCTCGGGAAAACTTTGTGGCAAGAGTTTTAGAGTTCTCAGTTCTAGGAAGCCTTTGCAGAAATGTTGAGTGCAGATGCCTAAAGCACTGACAGGGGCTTGGGCTTTGCCACTGCATCCCTGGGCACTAAGCTACACTGTATGAATGGCAATGCTTACCATCTCTTGGTGTTACACCCTGTAACCAGACTTGCACACCCTGTTCTTCTGGCCAGGCCGCTCCTCTCTGCACTCCAGCTGCTAGAGCTGCATCCCTGTTCCCTCTGCTGCTTCATCAGAGAGCCTGCCACTCAGTTTAAATGCTGCGATGAATTACAGCACCGAGTCTTCTGCTCTGTCAGCTCCTTTCTTTCAACTTGAAATCCAGTGATTAAACACAGACACATCATCAGCCTCGACTCCTGGCATCACACAGCCCATCAACTTTGCTTCTCTTGCACGAAATGAGAACTTGTAGTATCAGCTCAGGTTAGAGAACTGCGAACTCATCTGGAATGTTAAAGGTGATTATTAAGTCACTTAACAATTGTGTTTAATTTTTTTTTCTTTTTAATTTCCATCCTAAAGTTTAGCTGTATTAAAAATACATAGTCTATTCTTAACTAGCTCTAGGAAAGATGCACTAGATCAAGGCTTGTTCCATGCCTCATGGCTACTGATTCACCATCCAAACTCTGCACAATGTACCTTTATCCATCCTTAAAATGCTATGACAACCCCATTTTGCCTATTTTCCTGGATTAAACACCACTGACTCTCTTCCTTTTTTATCAAACTGCTCATTGTCCCTGTTGTGCTTCTCAAAAATTTGTGTATGCATTTTTACTTTTTTTTTTTGTTAGTTCTTTTCTCTACAGCTGTACGCTGTAATTTAACATATGCTAAGGACATCAGAGTAAAGCCTGGCTTATATGATTTGGGATTCACTTACCAGTGATGGTTGGCGTGACTGGCATCTGCTCCTCCTACAAGGAGCATCAGACTTTTACTGTTAGTCATCATATCTTGCAGCTTCTGATATGTTCCTTGACTTCGCCACTCTTCTACTGGTGCATCTGACTATTTCTAGCTGCACGAACTGCTTTCCAAGAAACTCTCAAGTGACACCAACAGTTCTCTCATTTAGTCAGGAAACATGCCTACTTGATGAGCTTGTCTTCCAAAGCAGCAGTAGTTCTTCCTGGATTTGCAGCACTTGCATGACTGACTGGCTTCTCAAACCCAGGGGTCTAGACAGCTCCCACTTGTACTAAACCATCTTGTGTTCTAGCTGCAGTCTCTGAGGGACCTGGACCAATTCTGCTGACAAAATCTTCTTTGTGGACACCTGTTTCTGTGTGCATCAACTCACCCAGTTTCCAACTCTCACTGCCCTCTAAAAACAGCATGTAGAACAAGGACAAATAATTTATACATACAGCTACAAATCTTATAACTCGTTAGCTTTTAAGATCCATTTAAAAAATCCCTCTAAACCATAACACAAAAGCAGACTTTAACCCTAACCCAAACAATAAACCCTAACAATGACCCTAAATCTAAGATGTAAGACACTAAATCCTTATTCCTAAATTTAACCCCTAAAACAAACTCTAAAACTAAATGCTAATTGTAACTCCTAAATCATATCACCACCCACTAACTATAAAACTTAACACAAAACATAACCCCCTAAGTTTAACACTGTAACCCCAACATTTACCATCTGACTTTAAACCCAAAACATAAACCTAATCATAAAGACACTAACTCTAAACCCTAATCCCAAAACCTAACCATAATCCCCAGCCCTAAACTCTAACCATTAACCCTAACCCCAGCCCCTAAACCTAAACTCCAAGGCCTAAACCTAGCCCCTAACTCTAAACCCCAAACCATATAACAAAACCTAACTCCTAACCCCAACTCTAAACATATCCCTAACCCTACACCTAACCACAACCACCTAACCCTACCTGATGGCTTTTGTTGTTCCCTCAAGAGGCCCTGCTTTCCTCCAGAGTGCCCTGGGGCTTTTGCTGAGTTTTGCTTTGCCCTGCAAGGGGCCCTACTGCCTTTCAGAGTGTCCCAGGGCTTTTCCCAGGTTTTGTGAGGCCCATATGGGGCCCTGCTTCCCTGTGGAGCACCACAAGGCTTCTGCTGGGCTCTGCTGCCTTCCAGAGTGTCTGACAGCTTTTGCTGGGCTTTGCTCGTGCCCACAAGTGCAGGGGAAGGGGAGGGCCACCACCAGCTCTAAGTCCTGGCCGCTTCCTTGTGAGAGCAGTGCCCGGTATCAGTTTTGCAGCTGGGCTTGGGCTAGGGCAAGGGTGTAGGTGAGTAGGAGCCTCCAGACTGAAGCCAACAGGAATCTTTCCAATGATTTAAAAAGTGTTGGATGGGATCCTACAGAAAACTGCCATGACTTTGAGTTGACAATTCTGTTTTGCCTATTGCCTGTAACTTGCAGCCCTGCAGATACCTGCACACTAGCTGCTGTTGGAATTCACCAGGTGCTGTTCCTACACGTCTGTCTCGGAATAACTCTGCTTTTGCTCACATTCAGAACATCCTCCAGTCCTTCTGAAGCCTTCCTGTGGTTCACATGCTTCATATCCTAAATCACTAACAGTTCAGGCTCCTCTGTAAATTAATGTGCTACAGTAGGTGAAAATCTCCAGCCCTATCTATTCCTCTCTTCTCTGCTTAATGACTCCTTGTTTGCACCCTCCTTTCCTTCCGCTCACACTGGTAAGTGACAAATTTCCTTCAAAAAGGAATTCTTTTCTTTTAGATAATCCTTTTAACACTTGCCTGTACCCTGGTTGCTAACACACTCGCACATCATGCCACAATCTTGCCAGCCTTTCCTCTTTGTTGTAAACAACTGCATGTATAAATTCTCAGTCACAGAGAGGATGTTTCCAAGAAAGCACTAAATTAGTGTGAGTTCTTTTCTCAGCTCTGAAATCAGCTCCAGGGCAGAAGACATGCTGTTCACCTTCCTCCTGTCCATGTCAGTTGAACACACAGATCCACACAGTAAAAGTCTCTTTCATCCAGACACTGAGGAATCTGTTGCCAGCAGTTATCTTGGAACCTCCCCATCAAGCTTTGCTGCACGCAGAGCTTCCAGAAAAAAACCCATTTTTACGACTAAATGAGAACTGCAGGTCATGATGCCATGGCAGACACCTCACTTCAACCCATTCACTAAATCACAGTCTAATCCTACAGGGTCAGTACCTGCTTTCCTCATCAACACAGCTCCTGGTGGGTTTTCATCTCCCCAGGTTACCTGGCATAAAAGGACACCCTGTTACTGCACTTAACACGTGTACTCTGAATTTTAGCCCAAAGACATTTTTCTTTCTCCCAAGCATTTTTGTGTCATTACATCTGAATCACAGCCTCCACTGTGAAAGAAAGAAGTCTTGGCTTTAAAACATGTGATTGTAAAATAGGACTTATCTCAAAGAAGCCAACTCAACTCCCATCTACAAACATGGTAATTTTTAAGTCTTCCAACACTGGGGAGCACAGTAAGTAATTTTTGAGTGGGCTGGCAAGGCTGAAGACTGTCTGAATTGTAGTTTCTCTTGGAAAAGCCTATTATACAGTTCCCTACTCCCAATTCCAGTCATCTCTATTGCTTTTGGGGGATAAAGGGAACAAAGGAATACTCTAAAGGTCTTTTTCACTGAAGATCAAAAAATGCTAACACTTTCATACAGAAAGCAGAAGTTCAGTACAAAGTGCCAGCTCAGAGCAGGACACAGGCACATCCTGTATGTGTCCAACCCTGGCTTCCTCATTATGAGGCCTATCCCTTCAATATAAACAACGTAACATTATTTTAGAGGTAATCTCTTTGAACCACCTTAGTGGTCAGTTCCCATCAGGGCTGCTTCCTAATAGAGTGGGCACAGCAGTTGTGGAAAAGTCTGCAGGGAAACATCTGCCACGGCAAATCTCTGGAACAGTGTGCGATACACCCAGGGGTGGGGAGAAGGACTTCTGTCCTTCCTGAGAACGTGCATTCTGCCAAAGCCATAATCAGGACCACTTCCAGGAGCTTGGGGTCACTTGGCTTCAAACAGAATGGAAGCTGCAGCCATCCATATTCCCAGAGGCTTGCTCCTTCTTTCACTACCAGCAGGTGAGCTATGGCATTGAAGACCACCGAGCCACATACATACGTTTGCATTCAATCCTCCTTTCAAGAGACTCCACTGGCACACGCCAGGATACACCTGAAGAGTTACAGAAATAACTAAACAATAGCAGAAAGAGCATAAAAACGAGGGCAGGGATGGACAGGTTTATTGCATCTCAGGAAAACAAGGCAACCCTCTCCCTTTATTTTTTTGCTAGTAAATTGAGCATCAGAACCAAAGCCATGAATCATTTATCTGCAAATACCCCCAGTGCCTGAAAATACTGTCAGACTCCTCACTTGCTGTGTGCTGGCACTGGGACATACAAAGGTGTCCTGCAAATGCTGCCCTGTTGAAAAGTTTCCCAGCACCAGCAGGTTATGCCAATCTGCTAAAGTAGGATACAGCAAACACCACTTTCTGCTGTGTGGGAGGAACCACTTCTAATTCCAACTCTGCGGCTTGTGTCGGCTGGCAAGGACAAACAGACAATTAGTTACAAAGAAAGTGAAATGTAACTCCATCAGTCCAAACAGAGCCTTAAGTGGCTCCTTTCCTGAGAAGATGGACCCTTCACAGAAAAACTGTTGCCAGTGGAAATAGCCTGAAGCACTGAATTCAAGAAGTATTTGGCACTTAGGAGTTCAAGGCAGGAAAAAATAAAGCAAGCCATCTTTCGGCCAAGGAATGGTATAGATGTTCAATTAATTCTTCTGTAGACACTTTTCATTTTCTCTAGTGCACAAGGGGCACAGGAGCAAAATGTATCTGCAAGTTATTATGTGCTGCATGCAATATCTAATTGTCAGGGGAAGCCCTCAAATGTTAGTATTTTTCCTCTTCAATGGTTTTTAAGAGCTGAAAAGTTTTGGGGAACAGATGTTTTTGTAGTGTCTGTATTTTCTCACCTCTGCTTTTCATAGCGTGCATTGCCTGAGCTTGCACAGCACACAGCAGTGTTATCCTCAGGCCAGCAAAAGAGGGTTAGGGTGCACAAATGGCCCTGCCCAACATTTGCAATGCTTTTGCCCCATTTTCTTTTAAAGACGGTTCTTAGAAAAATGTCATCTCTCCCTCAGTAACCCTTTCCCATTCTTCCTCAACAACTAATAGTCCAACAGTGGATCAGTTTGACCTTCCTTTCTTGGAAATCATTCAACCTGTACAGCAAAGTTCGTTTTGCAGAAAACAGTTCCAGCCATATGCACCCATCTGTACACCCCTTGCGCTTGTGTTGCTAATTAAAGTTTATATTTGGTGTTGCTAATAAAGGTTTATATTTGGCATGGACAGACCGCACTGAGTTGTTCTGTTACGAGTGTAGGCCACCCTGTCTCCCTGCCAGGCCCTATTTGCCAGGAGCAATGGCGATGGTTCCTGTTGGGACGGGTGGCTGCACATCTCAGTGTCACGAGAGCTGACAATTTGTTGAGGTTTCAGTCTCGGTCTGACAAGCTTCAAGACAACTCCTCGCTTCAGCCCATGAGTAGATGGTCCCTGTGGTATCAGCTGTCCACAGCTCACAGATGCAAGCCTTGCTGCTCTCAACACCACTGTTAGTAAGCTCTATTATTGAGAGGTCCTGCCTGAAGGGTCGTTTTATACAAGCACTTAGTATGACAGGGGAACATTTAAAAATGCCTCTCAGCTAGGCCATTAAAATGGAGAGAAACTTCCACTGCAGTTAGAGAGTCAGAAGATACAGCGGCCTGAGAAGCAAGCTAGCAGGTACAGAGCAGGTCACACCATTTCACTGCTCCATGCTTCACCTTTCACTGCTACCGAATGCAGAGGACAGCACTGTCCTCTGAAAAGCTTATATAAATCTACAGAGGGACACTGCAAAGAATAGCTAAGGCTTATTATGTAAAGATCCTGCCCTTCTACCACACAGGGCTGTTTCAACAACAGTCACTTTGACCCAAGGGCAAGACACTCCTTTTCTCTATACAAAGCATTTTCTCCCAGTTAGGGCTGCCCTTGGATATCTTGCAGAGCAAAGCACAGCAGGTTTTCAACCGCCCACAGGATCTTTAAATGCTGCCACTTGCTCCAGATCACTGAATTGTATTTGCTGTGACTCGGGCTGCTGTAAGGGCGAAGGGACAACTCCACCCCTTACCCATGTCCAATCAAACATCACACAAGCAAGAGGGGACAGTGATGGAAGCCAGCAGGTAAGCCTGCTGCCCCTTTCCTAATAAGCTGAGCAAGGCGAGGGACAAGCTAAGAGAGAGAAAAGCACAATAACAACAGCATGTGGAAAGGTTCATGCCTGGGCTTTTGCAAATGAGCTGCCCTTTTCCAGACTTCTCATGCCAGCCAGTGGAACATCACTTCCAGCCCACCTCTTCCAGTTGTGCAGGACTCAAAGCATGACGATCTCCACAACAAGAGGCAAGAGTGGCATTTCCACTCCTTATTGTGGGACGGCCAAGCCCTCATAGCACCACAGATCCATAGTTAAGTCAGACTGGTCTTACTGACCACTTCACAGCTTCTTTGTTAAGTCACAGCCTTCTGTGGGATCACTCTGCCCAAGAAGATGGAGACAAGCAATGACTCTTGCCTAGAGCTGGGTTTGCTGGAGCTGCTATCGCTCCACACCTTATTAGTGCAAGTTGTGCATGTCTCCAGAACAGGAGTTGATTTGTGAGAAACTGCTTGGTAGAAGAGCAGCAGCAAAGCAAAGACAAACAATGCATGGCTCTACTTTAAATATACCTAAGTGAGAGAGAAGGCCCATGCCTGCTCCCTAACTCAGTTCCTCCACCTCCAACTCCTGCACTGTGATCCTGCCAAGAACTCAGAAGTATTCACTGGAGTAGTTGTAAGAATAAGTCAAAATGGAGACTTGGCTCAGCTGTTCTCTCCATCTGTGACCTCAGTGCTCCTTCACAGTGATCAGTGGAGCACTTTAGTTAGTGAGGAATATGGACACTGGCAACAGAAGGCCTATGTGCAGGATCCTTGGCCCTTTCTGTTCTCGTAGCTCCCTCAGGTAAAGGCAAACCAACCCACCACATTCACTCAAGCCTACAGCCAAGAACATCCCTTTACAGCCTGTAGACCCTTTCCTGTTTAGAAGCTTTGACAAGATAGGGAAAGAATAGTCATTTTCATCAGATGCCCAATTCCAGCTGCAGAAGAGCTTGTGCTGGCATTAAAGATGTCAGCTTTCATGTCACTTGTTATAAGGGATCCTGGATGCCACTGCAGTGGGCAGAAGAATCTGCTCCAGCAGGATCCTGCGAGGGGCTGTCGAGATGGTATTTCTCAGGAAAATAGAGTGTTTTGTGAATCAGGTTTTTGACAGCAGAAACATCACTTCTGTCTAAGGAAAAGAGAGAAAAACAGTTAGGCATTCTCATCAGGCAGTATGAAAGCCTCTTCCTCAAGAAATACCTGGAACTCTAGTTTCCAGCACATCATCTGCCAGCAGCCTCTTCCTCTCATTCTTTCTGTACATCCTCCACTCTTTCTGCACTCACCTATACCCAGCTCCTGCAGGAGACTTCCAAACTCTGGGTCACAATCCAGGATTTTCAACAGGTTGGTGGACTCCATTCTCTCCAGCTGCACATCCCAGTAGATGTAGATCTTCTGGCTGAAGCTGACATAAACAAGACAGGGACTGTTGCTTCCTTCTTTGCATGCATAGAGGCCTGCAGAAAGCAGAAGTGTGGAGATCTGACTACTTCCAGAAGGACAGAGAAAGCAAATAATTGACATTTCATGATGAGGTACCAAAGCTGTTAACTGAAAACATCAAGCAACTGGGCAGAGACATGGGCCTGGGTACACAAAGTCCCTTTCAGACAAACCAAGAAGCTGTCTCTGAACTGCATGAAGCTTGAGGATTTGCAAGCTGCTTCTTGCAGGTCTGAGAGAAGGGACTGAGCAGAGCCAAAACTCAGGCTGGTTCCATGGGCTCCTCATCTCCACTTAAGAACAGCTTAGAAGTCTGCAAATTAAAAAAAGCAGTGAGGAAGACAAGAGACCACTGTAGCACCTCCAAAAAGGACCGGAAAAAACCCCAAGCCACCATAGACAAACCTCAGCACCATCTTCTCTCACCCTTACATTTCCCAGATGCCACCAGAGGAAAGACTAGCTGGGCCTTCTGCAGTATGCACACAGAGGAATTATTCCCCGCTGCAAGCAGGCAAAGGATTCTGGGTGTCCCAGATGGGAGTAGTAGCTTTGAGGGGAAAATGCTGTGAGGGCTGGCTTTGCAGTCAGGCTTCCCACCTGCACAGAAGGCACTGACATTCTCATCCGCTTGGAATCTGGCCACAGTCCGGTTGTGGTCGATGATGTACGTCTGGCCGTCCCACGCACAGGCAATCACCTCCTCGTGCCCATTGCCCTGCAGGAACCAGTGGGTTGCATATTACACAGACACCACCTACTCCCAGGGACAGGCAAGAATCTTTCTTGCTTGTTCAGAGACAGAACACTAATGTCTACATGTCACTTCTGGACATCTCATCCAGACATTTTGCACTTGGAGGTCATCCCTCTTCTCCATGGCAATCCTTACATACTGAAAGAGCTTTTAGACAATCAGGGTATTAGCAGCGAGCAAAACCACTCAGCTTTGCAGTAAGATTGAAGAACAGCTGGGGAACAAAAGTTTACAAATGGATAAACGGATGCTGGGTCTAACAGGCAGACACAGCTCAACCTCTTGCAGCTGGGCAGACTGACCTGAGTGCAGAATGTACTGCCACAACCAGAACATTGTGTGTCATCCGGAGGTAATCCCTGTCTTTTCCAGCTGAGTCATACTCCTTCTGCCCTTCCTAAGTTCTCATACACAAAGCCATGCTGAGCTTTGTCTTCATCTCTCCCAGCCTTATTCATATACTCACTGTAACATCCAGCTTTTCCAGAGCAAAGAGCTGGTGATCAACCTGAACAGACCAGAGCAGCTTGTCTGCTCCCTCCATGAGTTTCAGTGTCCCTGAAGAAAGAAAAAGCAACTGTCTCAAAAACAATAAAAGGGAGCAAGATGTTTGCTAATGCCAGGCCCTACTCCTTCAACACTCAGGGTTGCTGAGAGTTGGCTGCTAATAGCACAGGCATGGACTTGGCTGCTAAATCCATACTGGACACTTGACCCCACCTACCACGTTCCTATTACCCAGATATACTGTGGCAGTACTGGGCAGGGGGCACTGGCCACGAGAGAGTGGAACATAAACCCGCATCTACCCTCACAGTGCCCTCCATGCCCTCATATAAAATATGTCAGCAGAAGGAGTCTTTGAATCAAATTCTCTTGCCTGACCCTCGAAGGGTTTCTGAAGCCCAGCTTCCCTTTCTTTTAAAAATCAAAAGCACTGAGCCCCTGGTTCCCTGCTCTGAATTAGTGACAGGCCTTGGCTGCCCCGCAGGTCTTCTTCCAGGACAGTGGCAGGACTTACCATCCAGAGTACAGAGGGCAAAGAGACCTGAGCCACTATTCTCACTGGAGCCTGCAAGTGCAAAAGAAAATTACTGGAGATTATGCCATTTTATAAACATCGTCCCCTCCCTCTCCTGAAAACAATGAAAAAGATCCAAAACAAGCTGATCCACACTGCCTCCTTTCCTTGCCCACTTGTGTGCAGGACAACACTGACAAATGTCACTAATTACATCTGAAGAGGAGAGTCCCCTGACCACTGGGCTGCTTCAGCCCTTCAGTAAACTCTCTACCCAGCTACTAAAGAAAGAAAAGACATGCAAGGTCAAGTTTTTAAAATGTGATACTCTCAGAGAGAGGACTGGAGCTGTAGTCAACTAAAGCTGCATTTAATCCTTTCAGTGACAATTTAGGAGAGACACTGGCTCCCCGAGGAGGAACCCAGGAAACCTGGCAGTCAGGGGCAAGCCAGTAGAGCTGAAAGCAAGAAGGCAGTTTTACCAGAGTAGGTTAGTAATGCAAACCTACCTCCAGCGCCCATAGACAGCTCCAAGCTACAACCCCTGCACACTCCCGGGCTGCAAACCACCCCAGTTCTGCAGACCAGCCTAAAGCAAAGCCAGCTGGTTGGGTGTCTAACTGTCCCTAGTGACATGCACCCAGACAGGCTCTGATCCAAGAGATCTGCTGCGTCCCCCTCGGAAACTGGTCAGCATGGCACTCTTCAGCTGTTTCTTTATTGATAGTCCAGCATCAATGGGCTTTTTTACAGACTGCTCTTCATTCCGTGTGCCTCCACTTTTCACAGACATCTCTCAAAAGATGCAAGGCTTCGTATGCAATGAAATAATTGATTTCATGCTCTGTTGACCATGTTGCTCACAGCAGCATCAGAGATGCTGAAAACATGACAAGCTTAGGAACTGGGCAGGAAAGGTCCTCTCAGGAATGGGAAGAAGGCGGGGTTCAGTGGGTTGCTCTTCTCCACAAGCTCTAATTACATTGGACAGGCTGAATCATTCTCAGCTAACACCAAAGGAGGCAATACTTGGGCACAGCAAATACAAGAGGAAGTGATCTCTACTGGGAGTTTTCTGCCTTCTATTATGCCCACACACCCAAAGGGGGAGTGAAAGCTGCTTACTCTCCACAGGTACCAAAGGAGGGTTCAGCAGGTGCACCAGGCACACATCAGAGCACAAGGAGTTAAAGGAGGGAAGCAGTGGCAGTGTGCAAGAAAAGTCTGGACTCAAGAACAGTGTGTCAGGGCTGAGAGAAGCTGGCAGCTGTGCAGATTTTAGAAACAAGACCTGAACACAGCACAGTGGAAGAAGACAGAGGACAGTGACACAGATCAAATATGGAAGCAGCTCTGGAGAGGTTGGGGCTGCACAGGAGAAGGAGGAGCAGCACAGAGCCAGCAGGAATTGAGATTCGAATGCTGAAAAGCAAGAACAAAGATGAGGCTGTGGGAAGGAAGAGATGCATCTAGGGAATAAGAAGGAGGCATAAGCTGCAGCCGTGCAGAAGTAAGGATCAAGGACATCTGTAGGAGCATGGCATGGCAGCCATTCAAACTGACTAAATGCAGGTCAGCAGAGGCTGCAGAGAAACTCTCGTGCTGAGTGAAGGATAAGGGCTAACTAGGGAAGGACAAGGGCTATAAAAAGCTCACATGCAAATATCCAACTGCCTTTCTTTGGGAGCCAGCTAAGAGAAGTTGAGATCCCTCTGTTCTTGCAGCTGCCTCTCGCAGTTATTTTTCTACCACAGGAAATCCGACTTCATTCTGGACTGATGTACTGAAAAACCATCAGGGGCAACTGCTGGGCTGGAGACCCCAAGCTGCTGATCTCTCACCTCGGGCAATGCTACCAATCAGATGAGTGGAGACATTCTTGTTGTGAATCCGTCCAGATGTTTGGTGCAGAATCACGTCTCGAACGGGGGCCTCACTAGGGAAAAGAGAAAACAGGGAAAAGTTAGGGAACCACACCTGGGACTGTCTCAGGACAATTTCAGGAGCAGTGTATTCCAAAGCTCCACAAATCCAGACACTGACAGAGTTTGTGAACAGGTTTATCCCTTTAATGATAAAGGAAAAAAATGCATGCCATCCCAGGTATTAAAGAAACTCACCAATTTTTAAAAAAACAAAACCAGAATAATTTAATGCATCAAAAAAAAAAAAAAAAGAAAAAGAAAAGAGCTCAAAAAAAATCAGTAAGTGTATTCCAATGAAGGGGAAAAAAGGACAATTTTTATCATTACTGTCACACAAGCCAGGCTGCTTTTCTCTCACAAAGTATCTGCCCAGGGTTGAACAGGTTGGTGAGAGACCATATCCAGGCCTGGCTTCTGGCTATTCCACTGAGTTCTCTAAGACATCAAGGAGACTTGCCTAGGCCCTCTTCTGCTGCAATTTTTTGTGTCTGCCTTGAAGTCTCACAAAACACCACAGAAACACCTAAATTCCCCACCACGGTCCTTCCATCACGAAGACAGTAACACAAGCATCTCACTGCTCATCCTGGTTGCTCTGGTTGTGATTTACAGCACTGGCTGCCAGGGGTCTCATTAGGAAAACCTCTAATTGCTTCACCTGCAGAAAACAAGTGAATGAGCCCAGTTTTATCCTGGGCTTCAGATGAATTTGGTTTGGCCTAGTCTCTCAGTTGTTACCCTGCAATCTGACGACCCTTCTCTGGAAAATCTAAGCCACTCATTTCCCTACCTTAGCTCTCAGTATCAGCCCACTCAGTGAGCTGGTTTTGTCACTCTCCTTGCCCAATTCAAGATGAGAGTGGGATACAAGGAAAGCAGCAATATTTATCTTTGTGACAGAGACATGAAGAGTGTTCATGGAAGCTTGGGTACAGGCAGGCTCAAGTGATGAGCTACCAGCAGCACAGCAAGTCACTGAAGCAAGGACAGTAACAGCAGCCCCTGCTTCACAACAGTGGTGTGCTGGCACCCCCTCGTAACAGGCATCCACAGTGGCATCTGCTCATGTACCCCTGCAGGAACACCCTCACCCGCTTGGGGCAGATCCATCCTTTCCTGCTGTAACACCCCTCACCTGCTCGGGGCAGATTCATCCCTTCCTGCTGTAACCCCCCTCACTGCCTAGGGCGGATCCATCCCTTCCCGCTCTAACACCCCTCATCTGCCTGGGGCAGATCCATCCCTTCCTGCTCTAACGCCCCTCACCTGCTCGGGGCAGATTCATCCCTTCCTGCTGTAACACCCCTCCTCTGCATGGGGCAGATCCATCTCTTCCTGTTCTAACACCCCTCACTGCCTAGGGTGGATCCATCTCTTCCTGCTGTAACACCCCTCCCTGCCTGGGGCAGATCCGTCCCTTCCTGCTGTAACACTCCTCACCTGCTCGAGGCAGATCCGTCCCTTCCTGCTCTAACCCCCCTCCCCTGCCTGAGGCAGATCCGTCCCTTCCTGCTCTAACCCCCCTCCCCTGCCTGAGGCAGATCCGTCCCTTCCTGCTGTAACACCCCTCCCTGCCTGGGGCAGATCTGTCCCTTCCTGCTGTAACATCCCTCACCTGCTCGGGGCAGATCCGTCCCTTCCCGTGGCTGTGTCCCGCTGCTCCGTGTCCCAGGTGCACAGCAGGATGGCATAGCCACAGCCTGGCTGTGACACCATCAGCTCTGGTGAGCCACCAGGGCCTGGGTTCACTGACAGGCTGTCCACCTGCAGCGGCAGAGGAGAAACACAGATAGAGTCACGAACTCCCAAAGGTTTACGGTGCTCCCTGGAACTGAATTTGAACATGGCAAATCTTCTGATAGAGCTGAGCAGCAGCTGAACAAATTCAGCTGGAAGCAAAATGTTCAAGTTCAGTAAAAGGTTGGTTCCCTATCAAAAGCCACTTCAACACTAGTACTACCCACTAATGCTCTTCCATCAGGCAAGAGCAACTGCTTCCCAGACCAACCTACTAGCTGTACAGAAAAACCACTGGGCAAATCTCCTTTCAAGCCATCAACATAACAATTGTTTTGTCCATAAGACTGAGATTCTGTGCTTCTTCTCTTGAAAAAGCCACCTCTTGAAGACTGTATGACAAGTACTGCTCTGAACATCCTTTTTCCTTACCTGACCTTCTAGAAGCCATTTCTTCAATAGGATCAACTGCCCAGAGACATGGTCTGAATTCTCCGATGAGTCCTCCCAGCGGAAGGCACGGACCACCCTGTCAGTGTAACCCACCACCAATTCACACTTCCCATCTCCATCTGCAGGGAAAAGAAGAAGATAGACGGACTCTCTCAAGCTTTCACAGCCCCAAGAGCCCAAACATGCAGCAATTACTCTGCTGGTTTCTGTAGTTAGCATCCCTGAGGACCCCAACCACGTAATGAAAACTTGCACTTCAGAAAAATTCCTGAAGTTCTTGTTTCTCCCTTCCAAGACTTGGCTGTGGTTTGTTGGAGTGTCTGTTTCAGCAAGACAGTAATTTCCTTCTGCAAGTCCCCCCCACCTTCCCTCCCCCCTGCCTCACACACAAACACCCTCACCCTGCACTCCCACACCAGCTCTGTGGCTCACCAACGTCATTGATGAGCATGACCTTGGTGTTGGCAGGAATGTGCTGCTTGAACACTGGCTTCTGCTCTTCCGCCCCTGCCAACTCATGGTGGCCTGAAGCATCTGGGTGTTTTGAATTCAGAGAAGTCAGGTCAAAAAGATGAAACCAGCCTTCTGCACTCACCGCCACCACGAAATTCTGTGAGGGAAGAGAAAAACCTTTCGATTCATCCTCTTTCAGAAAATGCAGAAGCTGTCCCACAGCAGGGCAAAGGAAGACACAAGGGTAGATCGATCAAGATCAATGCCTGCTACAGAGGGAACAGGAGGTTTTTGGCCAGCACACAAACGACTCTGCTACTGGCAGGGTCCAAACTTCTTGTTCATCTTTGTCAGACTACAGTATCAAGCTGATATGTGTGCAATCCTCAAACAATGTGTGGCTTTCTCAATGCCCACGCCGGCTCTGCTCCCCGCTGGAGGAAACACAGCTACAGTATTTCAGGCACGGTGCCTAAACTGGGACCTTTGGACTCATTGGTCCCGGCTTAAACCCCAGAAACAGCAATCCAACAAAAGGAGTCTTAGTAGACCTAGTGGAATTTGCTTGGGAGTCCAGACTATTGTGTGTCTCAATCTTGTTTAGATGACCTTAAATGCACACAGCCAAGTGGCAGAAGGACCACAGCCCACAGCAGACATCAGCCCAAGAAAGGCAAAAGCCACTGAGCAAAAGGAGCAACGCTGAAACCACAAAAACCTTGTGGTGCCCTCACAAGGGCACATGGAAATCGAAAGTGTTCTCTGAAGATAGGAGGGATTTCCTTGCTCTTTAAGACCCACAAAAAGCTCACAGAAAGATACCAGCTACATATAAACAGAAGAACAGTTTAAAAACAGTAGTGCTAAAACTCTGAGCAAAGGCAGACCCTGGAGAGAAAGCACCTGCAATCCATCCTCCTCCACACTCAGCACATGACATGACCCTAATCTCCTGAACACCTCCCACACACCCTACAGACACAGCTGGGAAGAGTTTGGCTCCTCTCACCTTTCCTTTATTGCACACATCTCCCACACGGACGCATGTGAGCTGCAAAACAAAACAAGGCCATCCATGAGAGAAGGCAACCCAACCCAGCACCCCGGGATAAACCTCTGCCCTATCCCCTCCTCCCACATAAAAGAATCTCTTGAACTCCAAACAGCCTTTTGAAGGACAAGGAGAGCAGAGTCAAGGGACACAAACACAACTGGCCAGAGCCCTGGGGCAAAACCCACAGTGCACAGAGCAGGGTAAAGGTGGGACAGAAGCCCAGTTTCTATGTCTGTCCATTAATTTGCTCACCACTTCCAGGCCATGGGGCTGTGGGAAAAAGCAGGGTCTTGAATAATTACATGAAAGACATCAGAATCAGTTCTGGCTACCATCCCTCTCCAGCCTACATATTCCTAGGCAAAGGACAAGGATAGCTGGCTGCACATACACCAAAAGGCCCAACCATTTAGAAATTTTGTCAAGAACTGACCATTCCTTGGCAAGACCGCACAGCCCAGGGCTTGCTGTCATCATTCTTGTAAACATAGAGCTTTCCATTGGTGTCTCCCACCACAAGTTCATTCAGCTGTACAAGAAAATTGGGTTAGTAGGAAGAAATCCACAATTACATCAACAGTATTCCTTCAACAGCAATAATTTCAGAATTCATATCTAAAAATCACTCTGTGGGAAGCAGCAGCAAAACAAAATGAGTTAAAGAGACAATCTTGAATCAAAATGGAAGGCCTGGGAAAACATAAAAGCCCTAATTTTATTCTTGCAGATAAAAAAGATGGAGAATGGCTCCTTAGAGCAACATCCTATTACCCACTGCTTCTCCACTCACTGTTTCAGAGTTGTGGCCCTGATTGTTTTAACATCCTCCAATCATTACTCTATCTTCCATCCTTCAATCTAGATTGACTTGAATCACCTAAGGAAGATGATGGCAATGACAAAAATATAACCATCCAGGAAGACAGTGCAAGAATTCTTAAAACAGATTTAAACAGGATGTTCAATCTCACTGCTGAAGGGGTAAAGGTATTTCAGAACAGTGATTATTTCTTTAAAGAAGTTTTCTAAAAATCACCAACCACCCATGCTGATGAGCTTACTCCCATTATCCAATCTCCTGCATCACGCCTCTGTGTATTTAAATTGTGTGTATTTCATAACTTCCTGCACACCTTACCCTACAGAACATAACTTTTTTTATGGGGAATCCCTTTAATCATCTACTGCATTGCTAGCCATGACACCTTTCAGGATAAGGCTGTAAAAAAACTTGACTGTCGTGGAGAAGAAACAGTTCGCATGCAGCTGGTTAAGCTAACCTCTTCCTAGTTACAGACAAATCAGAAACAACCATTTCGGGGGCTGACAGCAACACTCCCGATGCACATCCATCCACAACACGGGTCAAGAGACACCGAGACTTGGCTCTACCCTGTTTGTGATCTGCTGCGCCCAGCAAAGCAGCACCATCACTGTGACAGGTGGCTGTCTGTCAAGCAGAAGTCAAGCTCCCCTCTGGCTCTGCCCCACCCAGGCCACACCACGGGTGACCGGCACAACGGCGAGGGAAGCCCTGGCCAGCTGCAGCCCAGCAAGCACTCCCTTTGCAGGGGAACTCCGGAGGGGTTCCGACNCCCTCACGGCGAAAACACCCCGCGCCGAAAAGGGGCTATAAACGCACAGACAGACGGGTGTGGTTTTACAAAGTCAGTACTGCAACTGTTTATTTTAAGCACTGTTTTTTTCTTTTTTTTNCTCCCCTCTGGCTCTGCACCACCCAGGCCACACCACGGGTGACCGGCACAACGGCGAGGGAAGCCCTGGCCAGCTGCAGCCCAGCAAGCACTCCCTTTGCAGGGGAACTCCGGAGGGGTTCCGACCAAAGCCCTGCGTCCCTCACACCGCCCAAGCGCCCGCCAGGCCCCGTGTGCGTCCCCAGGGCTGGAAGCCCCGCCAGCTCCTCCTGGCACTGCGCTGGGCCCGCACCGGCCGCTCGCCGCTTCCACAGCCCCGTTCTGGCCCCGTCTCCGAGGCGGCCCCGCGGGCACCCCCAGCCGGGCCCGCCGCCCCGCCCCGGGCTCCGGGCTCGGACCGTGTCGTTGTCGGCGTCCCCCAGGCAGATGGCGTGCGGGAAGAGGCTGCCGGCGAAGTCCAGCGCCACGCACTGCACGTAGCTGACGGAGCGCATCCCAGGCCGGGCGCGGGGGCTCCGCGGGGCCGGGGCGCAGGCGCGGCGGGAATGCCGGGAGCGCGGCGGGAATGCCGGGAGCGCGGCGGNTTTTTTTCTCTATAAGGACATACATAACGAAGTTTATAGTTGAAGTTTACATGCATGACCTCACTTATAAACACCAGTATGCCACCTTCTGCCGGCAACCAGACCCACTTTTTTGAAAGACAGCACGGAACATCCTTTCAGCCGCCTGAACAGGGCATGTTTAGGGTCCTTAACAGATTTACATACTCAAACATTTCATAGTTTACGTAGTTAACAACAAGGGCACAGTGGTACTTTAAAGACTGCTCACACTTAACAACAGATGCACCATTGACGAGATTTTTTTAGATGTGCCACAGAAATCATCTCACTTTTTGCTTTCAGAAACATGTACAACTATCATGCCTGTGGGAGACTTTTGAAAACTGTTGTTCAACAATTAAAAATTTATCATTAGGACCTGGCCCTACCCTTTAGCAGCAAAAAGAGTTTCAGCCACAGAGGCTTGTATTTCCAGTAATAATTAGCAACAAATCAAGGTATTTACTTGCTGAAGAAAAAGTACTCTGGCTTGGCATTCCTCTCCCCGTTAACTTCTTTTCTAGGTCTAAAAAACCCCTTCTAACCCCAGCTGACATTCACAGTGTTGTTTCCCACGAAAGGTGGTAGTGCTTTGGTACAAGTTTTTCACATACACGGGGCTGTTACCATAGCCAGAGCTCATGAAACCCCCTCCCCCTCCCCATTACCTGGCAACCCTAAGGCTTTATTAGGCAAACGAAATCAGTATTTCCTTACGGGAAGTGACCTCCCAAGCACTTCACCCTGCCTCCCTCCTACTCCACTCACCCCACGAGGCTCAGAGCACTGCAGCTCCCAGCTCCCTAACCAAGCTCCAGCCCAGCAGCAGGTGCTGAATCAGGTGTCTGGGGCCCAGGGGCAGGGCAGCACCCCAAGCAGCCCTTGCACCGCTTTGGTGACAGTTCCAGGGCCCGAGCTGGGCTGGCACTGCTGCAGGACAGGTACTGGCACTCCCGCAGCCCGAAAGAACCCCTTAAGTAAGTGCTTACACTACTTCTGTTTCAGCAAAGGAAACCAAGAATTCATGTTGTATTACATGTTAAAAAACGGATACTCTCTGCAATACACACACAACTCCAGCCCATGGCATGCCATGCAAGGACATCCTTCTCACCACAAAAAAGTCAATTTATTTTAATCTGAGAGGAACAGATTTTCTACCTTTCTTCTGCAGAGCAGGCAAAAAAAAAAAGCCCCTTCTGCCCCTGGCTCAGAACAGGACACTGGAGATGCTGAATTTAACACGTGATAGGATAAACAACAGTTGAGTTTGAGTACTATGTTCCATGCCTTCAGACAAACAAAAAAGCCCACCCCAACCAAAAGCCCCCACAAAATTCAAAAGCACACCCACCCCCAAACAAGACACACAAACTGCAGAAAGAAGCAGAATACTGAGTAATAGCTTTCTTGTGAGATCTGGGTAAGCAGACATTAGAATCACTCAGGACTTTGCAGTTCATTAGAAGTATTTGCAATATGTAAGCCATTATCACTTACTTTCTCTTCAAAGCCAGTCACTTTCAGGTATATTTTTTTCCCCTCTGGTCCAGTTTTACAATGTTGTGGGTGAAGAGGAAGGTAGCAACATGAACATATAATAAGCTCTATGCATAGGTTACAGACATGCTTTTTGCAGTTTCCAGCAACATGTTTTTTCCCTTTTGCAAATATATGGGTAAATACTGTATCAAATATTGTGGGAATTTCCTATGGTAATGAACAAACATAAAAAAATAAGCAGGACACTGGCTATGTGGATGAGAAAACACTAAATGACCAAAACCAGTAAATTCTCTCAATTCTGTGCAAATTCCAATAAAAACCCACGAAAAGTTCAGTTTTCTTGAGCTTAACTGGAGCTTTATTACTTAAGCTGTGACTTCAGTCTTCACCTTCAGCAATTTGCAAAGAGGAGGCATACAAGAAAGGTTACAATACTAAATGGAAGGGACTCCCTACTGAACAGGGGGAAAGAGAGCAATCCCAAGGCAGAAGAACTGGGAGAGCGCCAATTTGTTCTTAAGTCTCACGAAAGGACTCCTGGAAAAAGCTGATTACTTGAAGCAAATCAAGGAAATAAATTTAAAAAGCAGAACCTGGGATTAGAGTAAGCTGGAACCAGAAGGAATCAAACACCAATGACAAAATGGGGACTACCAACCTGTCAGCCTCAGCTCTGTGCCTGGGAAGATCATGGAACAGATCTTCCTGGATGCTGTCCTAAGGCACATGGAGGACAGGGAGGTGACTGGAGACAGCCAGCATGGCTTCACCAAGGGCAAGTCCTGTCTGACCAGCCTAGTGGCCTTCAATGATGGAGTGACTCCACCAGTGGACAAGGGGAGGGCTACTGGTGTCATTTACCTGCATTTCTGTAATTTTCTGCCTTAGACACAGTTCCTCACAACATCCTTCTCTCTAAATTGGAGAGAGATGGATTCAATGGGTGGACTGTTTGATGGATAAGAAATTGGTTGTCTGGTCACATCTACAGGCTAGCAGTCAATGGCTCAGCGTCCCAATGGACACCAGTGACAAGTGGTGTCCCTCAGGGGTCCATACTGGGACCGGTGTTACTATCACCTTCATCAATGACGCGGATGAAGGGGTAGAGTGCCCCCTCAGCAAATCTGCAGATGACACAGAGCTGAGTGGTCCAGCTGACACACCTGAAGGACAGGATGCCACTCAAAGGGACCCGGACAAGCTGGAGAAGTGGGCCCAGGTGAAACTCATGATGCTTTAGTAAGGCCAAGTGCAAGGTGCTGCACCTGGGTTGGAGCAACCCCTGGCCTCAATAAAGGCTGGGGGATAAACAGATCCAGAGCAGCCCTTCCAAGAAGGATTTGGGGGTGCTATGAGAGGCTGGACATGAGCTGGTACTGTGCACTCACAACCCAGAAGGCCAATTGTAACCTGGGTTGCATCCAAAGCAGCATGGGCAGCAGGGGAGGGGATTCTGACCCTCTACTCTGGTGAGACCCCACCTGGAATGCTGCCTCCAGCTCTGGGGTCCCCAGCGCAGGAAGGACACCGACCTGTTGGATCAAGTCCAGAGGAGGCCACTAAGATGATTAGAGGGATGAAGCACCTCTCCTTAAGAGAAAAGGCTGAGAGAACTGGGATTGTTCAGCCTGGAAAAAACAAGGCTTTGGGGTGACCAAACTGTGGCCTTCCAGTACCTGAAGGGAGCCTACAAGGAACATGGAGAGAGACTATTTACAAGGGCAAGTAGTGACAGCACAAGGGGGAATGGCTTCAAACTGAAAGAGGGCAGGTTAAGATTAGATATTAGGAAGAAATTCTTTACTGTGAGGGTGGTGAGGCACTGGAACAGGTTGCCCAGAGAAGCTGTGGATGCTCCATCCCTGGAAGTGTCCAAGGCCAGGCTGGATGGAGCTCTGAGCAACCTGGTCTAGTGAAGGGTGTCCCTGTCCAGGGCAGGGGGGTTGGAACTAGATCTCTGAGGCCCCTTCCAACTCAAGCCATTCTATGATTCTATGAAAACGCAAATAAACCAAGCAGAGTAAATCCAGACAGAACCCAAACAGTAACAGAGGCTGAATGAATAAATAAAGTCACTAGGATTAAACCAGATTTATGCTGCCACTCAGCTTCTTGAACAGCCACATAAAGCTGTAACTGACTGTGGCATGGTGGCTTCAGCCTCTGCTCCCTTGAAGCCACTATCCAACCAGGTAGAAAAATAAAGGTCTAATTCACTGGAAATTCTTTCATTTACAAAACTAATGGAATAGGGTTTGTTTTTATGCTTCTGCTTCAACTTCTGATTTATCTTCAACTCCATTCTGCGCATCTTTCATTTCTGCATCTTCAGTGTGGCTTGTCTGAAGAGTAGCAGATGACTAAACAGAGAGACAAAGAAAATATATTAATTTGTTATACAAAATTGCTAGCACAAACATTGCTTGATTCTTATTACTTGGAAAGCTTGCCTACCCTGCAAGACTGAATTAAGATACTAGCATCTTCAGCCAAGAGAAACCAAAAATTTTCATGCATCTAAGAAACCTGAAGCAGTGTAGAGGAGGCTGAAATACAATACTGGTATTAGGTGATTATGACTCTTAATGTGGCCTGCACCCACCTGCCACACAACAATTTCTTAGAAGTCTTTTAACTGAAATTCATTTACAAAGCTTCTGCAGGAACCGCTTTTGCCCTGCTTCAATATCAATGTGATTCATTTTCAGCCATTCCCACAGCCTACCCCGACCCAACTTGTACGAGGCACACTTGCACTCAGCATAAGAAGAAATACGTTCATTGGACAACTAGTTTTGTCAAGAGACTCTTCAGATCAACATCAGTGATTTGGATGTCCTGTGCAAGAGCTCAGCTGGAAGAAAATACGATCTGACAATGTAGCTGCTCTAAAGCCCTCTCCTTGTGCATCTTCCTCATAAAAAGGTGTGGAAGGCAGAGAGCCATGAGGTAGTGGCCCAAGGTCAGCTTTTACAATAGGACATAACCAGCACATCCTGACCTTGCGGTAATTTTCAAACACAGTAAAGGGAAGTAAAAATGTCTTGGCTTGCTCATCTCAAAACCCAGTGCAATGAAATTGCTATTCCACCTGTCAAGCCCAGCATCTTGAACCATCTGTTTTATGATGATCTCAGATGAGAACCAGACAAAAACAAGTGAAGTCTTAAGCATGCAATGCTGGAAGAGGGGAATAGGAGGGGAAAAAGGGGCAGAATCCTTAAAATCTTACACCAACTTGGCTGCAACACAAAACCACATTTAAAGGAACATTCATGCATCAAAGGTCAATTTTTCATCCTTAGAGGCATTCTATAAAGCACACAAGAGCTAAGTCTTCTCTCCACACAACATCTGTCAGCTAGCAATCCTGGGCTTAAGATAAGGTGATAAACACCCTGACCTTCAAAAATTCACACTTCACATATGTGAACTTTTCAAATTAATGAAATGAACTACTGATGCAAGAGTGGCTGTTGAATTTAACAGACCGTGTCAGGAATATCAGAACTGCGGTCCAAGCTACCTTTTTAGCAACCAGAAGATGTTTATTAAACAAACTCTCTTCTCCAGAACTTTGAACTTCTACTACACCACCACTAATACGACACTGTTGGAGCTAGAGTAAAGCAACACTATAAATGCAGTAACAGGAAAACAAGCTTTTCTTGCTAGAAAACTACCTCAAGACTGGCCCAAGGGAGTAAGCATCCTTCACAGTTTATAGTTCCATCAATCCCATTTCATAGAAAACCACATCCATTTAAGGTAGGCCAGATGGCTCAGAGAAGAAAAAACCAGCACATTGCACATTCTCAAGATCATCCAACTTGTTGGGAAGAATTCACCAGGCCAGTGGCATCCAGGCCTGTATCAGCAATAGTGTGTCCAGCAGGACCAGGGCAGGGTTGTCCTCCTGTACTTGGCTGTGGTGGGGCCACACCTCAAATCCTGCGTCCACTGCTAGATGCCAAACAGTAACCTTTCATTTGCATTTGGCTGGAGTCCAACCTAAAGGATTCTACAACTTGAAACTGATTCTATCCCAAGCAGACAAGGAAATTGGAAGTAAGTGCCGTGTTTTTCCAATATCCCAAACAGTTTGCAGTGCACAGACTATGAGTCTGCCTTTTGCCAAGAGTATTACTCTACCAATTATCTGTCTTAGGAGCTGAAGAAAGCACGTAGGCTTTTTCACTTTTAGTGGGTACAGCTTGTTTCAGCAACTCACTCTTCCTATCTCAACAGACCTTGCTGTGTCCCACACCTAGTGGAGGAAGCCAGGTACCCAGCAGCTAGCTGAAAGGAACCTTCACAACAGAGCCCGACAGCTGGCAACTAAATCCTGCCATTTCAAAAGTGAAGATGCCTAACAGCGAAATAATTCTAGTTTAGTTGCTGTATCTTTATCTTTCTGAGATTTTTTTATTAAAGCCTACCAAAATTAAGATACTGTGTGGCTTTACATCACTACGTCTAGAAGGACAGAATACTTTCTTTCAAGCTCCAGTAAGCAAGGACTGTTGTCATCAGGCTGCTTTAGCCAAAAAAAAGAAGAGACAGAGCAAAGTATTTTATGTAGGAAATTGTCAGCTGACAGTCTGAAATGTCTGGACTGTCAGGATACACTCATCTGAGGACACCATGCCTCTGGAGAGACTCAATGACACAGTTAACCAAAGGAAATTAATGTACCAATATCTGGCAATTTTTTATATTCTCCATGCATATTCTGGAAAGGTGAAAATAACCTCACAAGATACAAGCTTCTGTACTCCCCACTGTTACTGAGGAAATTTGAGTCTGATATAAATCCCAGATTTATCTGAGAACTTACAGGTCTATCTTGTCCTTCTACGCCATCAGATTTAAGGAAAAGAACCAGAATGTTTTCTTAGGATATGTGATTCTCACCAGTAACCTGGAATATTTCTTGCTAGCTGATACAATCTTGTTATAACCTGTATTCACATACTGCCATTATTAACTGAACCAGTATTTACTAAAATTCTAGTGAAAGCTTAATAGAAAAACCATCCATACAGTAGAATAATGAATCTTCTGACACTTTATAATCAATCTGTGGCATTTGTAACGGAGAACATCAACCACATGTTAATGTCTCTGTGAGAAGCAAGATGGTGGTCAGCACCCTCTGTATGACAGACACAAGGTCTCACTAGATGGGCCCCCCAGGCAGCAGAACAGCCTGTTCTCTGCAACAGGTTCTAGAAGAATAGGTGCCTTTTTCAATTCTAGAACATTATCATGTTTACATCTCATCACTTCAACTGCTTTCTGATTAACACTGGTCTGCTGCAAATTCAGTTGAAATAGGTAAAAGCTTTCTGTGCACTGGTTGGTACAGCTGGTTTTCCTGTCCAAGTAAGATGGATTAATGATTTTGACTGTTGGCATTTTGAGTTCTATGCCTGCTCCCCGAAGGAGTCTACTTGAGTATTCTCCTGCTGTAATTATCTGTACTAAGAAGTAAGCTGAGTACTTAAACCACTGTTCTTTGTCTAACACATGACACCACCTCCTGTAATCTTTGGAGTAGTGTTACCTACCTTTAAGTCTTTGTCTGCGAGCCTTTGGAACATGTTGGCGTACATCTTTTTCTCCTTCTCATGCTGCTCCCGTATTTTTTGCTGACAAGTTACCAGTTGCACTTTGGCAGCTTTGTTACTTGGATAAAGTTGTATCACTTTCTGGAAATCTGCTCTGGCCAGCTCAAAGTCATTGACGGCCAAGTGAGCTTCTCCACGCCGAAAGAGGCCTTTTTCATTGTTGCTATCCAATTCGAGTGCCTGCATTCAAAAAAAAAAACCAAAATCAAACCGCATTCAGAAATTATTTTTCTTTTATAAATATTATATGCAATCAGAATGCCAGAGACTCCTAGGAACTGTACCTTCTGATGTAGACTTATGAGTCCTGTCAGAGCTTGCTAATAAAGTGAATAGAATACAGTAGAAGTAAGTACAAAGAGGAATGAATATAGTAGGCTATCTGACAAGAGAACCAACAAGTCTAAGATTGAGTCAGGG
The DNA here is from genome assembly GCA_013397845.1 of Melanocharis versteri. NCBI lineage: Eukaryota > Metazoa > Chordata > Aves > Passeriformes > Melanocharitidae > Melanocharis > Melanocharis versteri. The sequence continues at coordinate 533,951 of VZTG01001218.1, forward strand.
ACCAATCCTGCTCTTTGAAAGGCCTTTGCCAACATGGCTACCTTCACCACATCTCAAGTGTTTCTAGTTTCTAAATACTTGAATATTCTCAATGTAGCAGCAAGTTAGTAAAACATGTTCAAAGGGCACTAATTATGAAAATAATCTGTTGGATATTTTCAGTGTACTAAAAATTCCGTACTACCCAAATGCCAGCTGGTAAGAAAGACCAAACACCACATGGCCTGTTGTCCCTAAATTTTTTAAAGCAAGAGAGAAACTGTCAGACTGCTTGTGCAGTTTAGAAATAAATAAACTCCTACTACCTTGTTGCAGTTCTCCAAAGCCTGGGAGTATTCCTTTAGCTTGAGATGGCACATAGCTAGATTAAGGTGGGCAGCAAGCCTCAGGCTTTTGGCTTTTGATTCCTCCTCCTCAGAGAGTCCTGACTCATGCTCCAGCCATGACACAATCTTCTTATACTGCAATGCTGCCCGCTTGTATTTCCCCTCCTGTAAACAAGGCAGTTCAATTATCACACAGCTCATCACAGTAACTTTTATCTCCCTCTCGTCCCTTTTGCCTGCCTTGAGCAATAGATCTAAACAAGCCCCATTTGATCAAAAAGTAACTTTTATCATCAAAAATACACTACTTCTGAGAGCCATCCCTGCACAGAATCAGAAAATCTTTAGGAATACTTAACTGGTTCCCCTCTACAGCTAGGGGCATATGCCAGTAATGATACTTCACTGAACTCCTATCTTATATTCAGCTTTTTATGCAAAAGTAAGGGAAGATGGGGCATTCTCAAAACACAATACAAAGATAATAAAGGAACTCTTCCTTTAGCTGGTCAAATTGCTTTAAACAGCTTCTCCACACATCTCTACCCAAATGAACAGTGTTCATTCACAGCACTGTCCCACAGCAGGAACTGAAATACTGTACACCCCACAGTGTTATCTGTAGATACAGCGAACAGCTCTAACAGAGAGCTCCCTGCAGAGTTAGTTCTTTGGCTAATACAACTGAGTTTCTTCTTTTTTTAAGACACATTCTCCTCCAGTTCTCCCTGTAAAATCTCACAGAATACCATGAACACCACTCAGAAATGACAAAAGCTGTAATCATTATTATCAACTCATGACATGGACTAAGAAATGCTATTATTACTTGGGGACTGTAACTTACCTTGAAGTACTGAGTGCCTCTCTCCTTCACGATGCCGCTCTGTTCCAGCTTCTCATCCGTGTTCATTTCCCAAGACTCCTTAGCCTACCAAAACAGGAACAGTTCCAGTCAACTTCAATACAACTTCTAGGGAAATTAGGTGCCTACGTTGTTTCCCACTAACAGTATGGTAGAGATAAGTTTGGCAAAGCAGAGCCTTGCACTGCTAACGGAAACCAGCCTAGAGCACGAGAGATGGCAACAGACAGGGATACAGGAAGAATAAGGATCATTTCAGCCAAGAGCTCCCAGCATGTCACCATCATCTCTGGCAACAGTGGCCTCCCTGTTTCACATCACCATTCAAGGATTCCACTGTCATCGTTTAAGCCGCACTCACACTTCTTCCCCCACCCCAAGATCTCTTTGGGATTTCATCTCTTGTTCCCACCTTTTCAAAGCTTTTGAGCTTCACTTCATACTGCAGCTCTGCGTCTGGAGGGATCTTAAATTTCTCATTCCCAGCACTTCCAAAACCATAGCTGTAAAATGGGGGTGGGGAGGGAGAAACAAACATTATAAAGAAGAGAGTTCAAAACTATATATCCAGCTATATTTGCTACATAGGAAGATGGTGACAAAAACCCCATGCACATTTGGGATGTGCATAAATCATTATTACAAGACATAAAGGCTTGAAGAATTCTGGGTACAATTCTAAAATTAGCAAGTACAAGGTAGAAGAAAGTAAGAGAAACCTAGTGTTGACTTCATTAATCTCTTAGCAGTTCCTATTATTTTACTGATTTTTTAGTTTACTTTAAGGAAAAGCAAGTTATCCCTCCATCAAAAAAAAAAAAAAGCCAAACCAAAACAACCAACTTCCAAATTATACCTATCATGTTTTATATTCATGGTCTGAAACTGAGTGTTGCCTTCAGAGCACCTGTATTTTAGTTCTATTCTTAGAAAAGCAAAGACAATAAATACCAAGATTAATTGAGCAGCTGTACACTTAACACACTGCTAATCAGCTGATAAACAGGAAATGCCTACAGAAAGGTACTGCAACGCAACTCCAGTAAGAAGCTGCATATTAGCAGGAAAACCCTCTACATCAGATTGCTTTGCTTTTCTGCTCCCATAAGGCTCAGCTCCAGTTTAAAAAAAACTCAATAAAAACTGAAATGAATTAAAGTTTGATGCAAACAATCTGTGCAACTCCACTTGTTTCAGATGTGTTCTCACTGTAAAGAGGAAATTCTGCCTATATCCAAGTCTACATATGCACTGTTTTACAGCAAGCAGTCATGAGGAGGGATCACAAAAATTTAAGTTAGAGAGCAACAATATTTTTAAAAAATATTCAGAGGTCAACATTCCAGAGACTTAAGTAAATTTTTTCTGGAATGCTACTGCTTCACTGTGAAGTGGCAAAGCACTCTTAGCTTGATACTTCTCATACATAAATTTTCTGGGGCTGATCCAAGTTTTTGCCACAGCACTGAAAAAAGCTGAAAGGCATTATAACGAAACATTTCTTTCTTGCCAGATGATCAGTATAAGCCCTTCCAGCATCAAACACCAGAAACAGCATACCTGGGTTTGAGATAGAACACAGATTCCTCCGATTTCTCCATTTTTTGAATTGCTTTCTCCAGACCATGAGGAATATCGAAGTTTTCACCTTCTCCAATCTCAAACCGCAATTCCCGCTTGTCAAAAACACGATCTCCGCATCGGCCTTCAAACTGGACTGGTAACAAAAACCAGAACAACAAAGAGAGAAATCAGAAGGCATAAATGTATGGCAATGAGCAGGTACCCAGGAGTACACAGGCAGTTCTATACGGGCAGGCAGCACACACAAAGTGCCAAAGCCTCCTTCTAAACAGTCTTTTCTCTTCTAGCAGCTACCTATGGCATGGTGGCTACTGGCAGCAAACAGAACTTCTGCTGTCAAATTTAACAATCTCTTCCTTTTTTTTTTTTTGCTGATTTGAGTGTTTGTTTTTTCCACTCTGATGACAAGTGCCAGAATGACTTCCCCTCTTGCTCCTCAGCACATGGAAATACTTTATGAGACTCAACCACCTTTTGTGATCAGATAAGCACTTCAACAGATTCAGTATCACTAGAAAACACAGCTGCTGCTGGAAAATGTAAACCTTGCTAGAAACAGGAGAAGGAAAGCTTACTCTAGGTTGTTAAGTTACTTGGTACAGAAAAGAGAAGCCACGTATTCCTCTCCCTCAGGACACGCAGTTGTAGATGATGGTGAAAGGTTCTGCCATCCCACACGGCAAATCCATTCACTATTTGTGTAACAACACACTTACTCTCCACAAGTGCATCCTCATTGGGCCGGGAGTAGCCCTCCCCTTTTTTACGGATTCTTCGGATGATGCCACCGTCTTCTTCATCAGTGAGGTCCTCCCCCTTGAACTCAAAAAGTTCTATCTGTGGAGGGAAGAAAAGCCTTGCATTTATTCTCATTACACCAGTTTAGTAACTCACAGAATTTGTTCTCCAGAGATCTTTGAAACTTTAATCTAAACTCGCTGCTGCAACAAATTGTTTAGGATTTTTAAGAGCTAGTGTTAATGTAGGAGATAGGTATCCAGTCTGAACCTCTGAATCTTCACATGCCCTCCCAAGTAAATGTAAATCATAGTTTCAAGTGGGAGTACCACGATGACATGGAAAAATGGCCTAGTTACAAAAGATATTTGTCATTGCTGCCATGAAGTGAAGAAAAAAAAATTCATATCCTATGTTTGAGTAAAGCAATAGTGAAAACAGCACAAAAAAGCAAGCCATTATAATCAGCATTGTTTAGACTACCTCATTAAAAAAAATGTTCAGGGCTAATGCTGTGCAGGTTCCTGACACTGGACTTAAGACACCTGGAATGCAAAAGGAATTGAATATCCACCAGTACTTCCACTTTTTATTTTAACTGATACCTAGTAACAAATAATACTCTGGTCTTTCTCTTCAGTCAGTCTGAAACAAGTCATTCCTGAATATCCTACAGATGACCAGGTATGTCCCTCCCCTTTTTTCCCTCCAGCCTGAACAATACTATTCTATGGAATAATCTATCTATTTATATGGCTTAGCAAAAGCAATCATGAGGAATAAAAACCAAAACCACCACCAGATCAAAAAGAACTTCCAAACCATAGGACATGCATTATTTCATGTCATAAAGAAATGCTGATGCAATGACACAGGTACAAAATCTCTTAATGTAAGTTTTAGAGGGCCTTTTGTAAGGCGATTTGTACAAAATTTTGGTATGGTGGTAAGCACTTGCAAAAGAACCCTGCTGATATTGTGTTAAGTAATAAAAAGTAAACCTAGGTAAAACTAAAAGAGTGGAAACTTAAGAGACTTTAGCTGCTTGAGAGTCATACTAGCCAGAAACTACTTTAACATAATAAAACTTGGGAAAAGTTTCTGGATTTAAGTTCCAACCCACACCTCTGATCAGGACACGCCCAGCACTGCTTACTTGTTGCAGCCAGTAAGCCCCAGGCTATTTCGCTGGGGAAGCACAAAACCATCACAGGCAGCTTTGGTGCTTTTCTTTCTTCCCTCATCCCTTCAACATTACTGCTCAGGCAGGCATTAGGGGATATCCAGACTCATGAATGAAACACTACTTTTATCTAAAAGCATACCCAGAAAATGAAGGGGCCAGACTGGCGGCACTAAGAAAAGCCCAGTGGGAAGTGAATAACCTGGGTGACTGCATTGGATGGACTCAGTAGTAGTCTGATGGAACAAATCCCATCTTGAGGTTCACACTTTTATGTATCCCAATGCCAGGTATTACCTCTTGTTGCAGGACAATGAAAGCTTCTCTGCTTTCTGCTGTCCACGTGCATCCTCTGTAGTAGTGCTAAGCCCTTAAGAATGCCCCACCGTGCTGCCAAGGTGGAAGGCCTTGAGCTTTTAGCTTGCACTTCAATCATCAGCTCAGCCCTGATTACACCTGGTATCACTGGCATAGAAGCACACAGCACTCCATCATGTGTAGTTTGATCCAATATAACTAAGCCACGAGTAACTTCAGATTTCTACGTAAGAAAATGCTGTTTATGAACAGCTCTACATGATACTATTTTTCAGAAATAATGGTATTAATTTTGATGTACTCCAAGTGAGTAAACCGTCATCCCTTAGTGGACGGTACCTGCTAGCAGTATTTTTTCACTCCTTCCACACAGAATATATCTTTAATCCTATTACTCAGAAGTCCATGGAAAAAATATAAATGCAAATACATTATCCAAATGTAAAGCAAATACAATATCCAAATTTGTGAAGGCCAATGGCACCTAGCCTGTATCAGCAATAGTGTGGCCAGCAGGACCAAGGCAGTGCCCTCTGTAATGGGCGTTGGTGAGGTCACACCTCAAATCCTTTGTTCAGTTTTGGGCCTTTCAATTCAGGAAGGACATTGAGGTGCTGGAGTGTGTCCAGAGAAGGACAACAGAGCTGGGGAAGGTTCTGGAGCACAAGTCCTATGAGAAACTGCTGAGGGAGCTGGGGTTGTCTAGCCCGGAGAGAAAAAAGGTCTTGGGGGGAACCTTCTCACTTTCTCCGGTTCCCTGAAAGGAGGTTGTAGGCAGATGGGGTCAGTCCCTTCTTCCAAGTAACTGAGCCACAGAACAAGAAGAAATGGCCTCAAGGTGCACCAGGGGAGGTTTAGAATGGATATTAGCATTAGAACAGGCTGCCCAGGAAGTGGCTGATTCACCCTCCCTGGAGGTATTTAGGTGTAGATGTGGCACTTGGGTTAATGGTTTAGTGATGGACTTAGCAGTGTCAGATTTATGATTGGACTCCATGGTCTTAAAGGTCTTTTCCAATCTAAATGATTCTATGTATAATTTGCCCTTCTTAACAGATGCTCATTGTTTCCAATAAAATCTGAACAGACTTTCAGTCTTTACTCCATGAGCTACTTTACCTTTCTCAAACATTAGACAAAACATTAAAACTGATGACTGCTCTGAGACTGAACACTTTCCTTACACCCCTAATTGTGGGATTCCATTCCATTGATTAAGTGCTTTAGAGCAAAGTAATTTTAAAAATCACACTTAAAAAGAGTCTGCCTTCTCTCAGGTAGAATTTATTTTGAAGCAATTGTTGGCAAATCAAACTGTTTCAACAGTACAAAAAATATATCCTCTCCAAATCCTGTTGAGACTGTCAGGGTATGCTCCAGAAACAGCTTTAATGTCATCCTCCATGGAAAAATCAAACACAAGTCTCAGCATTCTGAGCAACCATTCACACTTCTAAAATAACACATAAGAGACAGCTGCTATTTCCACCCCCTTTTGGGAAGGAGGGGGAAGATGTGGGGGGAAATGACTTTTAAGATCAGTAGGAAACAAATTCTCTCCTCTCCTGGTGAGGTTGAGAGACACCAAAGATAACTGGCTCCATGCTCACCAAGACATGCAGCTCAGCCCCAGGAGAGCAGCTGGCCACGAGAGCTGTCAAACTGGGATACCCAGCTGCCAAACTCAAGACTGCTGAGTCTGTCACAGGGACTAAGTGAGTGCACAAGACTTCGTCTATGGTGGCAAGATTGATCAGTGCAGCCTGGACGCACAGAGAGACTTTGGTAATGAACCAGCAACCTGAATCCAAACTGGTTTTATGGTGCTTTAAGGCTGACTAAAACACTCAGCTCTACAGAGAAGGTCATAATTGCGGGGCTGTTCAAATACTGCATTCCAGCAGTTTACATGGGGCAATCACCTCTTTTCTCCCTGAAACAGCTCATAAGAAATTATGTTAATGTTGTAAAGAAAACACAAGTAAGTATGAGAAATGTATTACTGAGGGAATTAATTGCTCTTCCCGTTGTTGGAAACTTCACAGCATTTAACATATCATTACTCTGAGTGCTAGGAAGTGGATTAAAGATTTCATTTTTCTAACTACTTCAGTCAGTCACTGAAATAGTCTGCCCTTCCAACCCGCACTTTCCTGCTGCAAATCACTCTGTGACTGCAAAATTACAACTGAACACTGAAGATCATTCAAGTGTTTTGAAAACTAAAAAAGAAGGGAATTCGAGCCATTACAGAGCAGCGGCAGCCAGACTAAAACTTTGTTGACGCTACCCAAAACCGACTATATTATTTTCTTCAGAAAACATAACAATCCTGTTTTGAAAGGATATTGCATCTCACATTTTTTCAAGCATACAGCTTTAGTGACCATCTCTCACTTACCTCAAAAATCAGTGTAGCATTGGGAGGTATCTTTGGGGGGCTCCCAGCTGAGCCATAGGCATATTCTGGTTTACACGTAATCCGACAGATCTCACCAATCTTCATAGTGGCCACAGCAATGTCCCATGCTTTGATCACCTCACCTGTACAAGTCAAACGCCGATCACACACGAAAAGCATGATCAGCTGAAACTGAGCAACATCACTTTTGGTATACAAAACCTAAGGCAGCAGAAATACTGAAGAACTTGTGCTCACTCTCATTTACGTATATCAGTTTTAACCCTCATCAAATTCTAAAGTTTCCCAGGGACCCAAATTTGGCCCAAACATTTCTTCATTCTAGGTGTAACAAGACTTTTCATAGAATAACAGAACACAGGCACCAGCTGAAGTGCTTGGCACAGTCCCAAGTGCGAGGAAGTAACAAACTCTTCCGAGAGGAAGGCCTTAGGGTGAGAGATTGCCTGCTCCTGTTTTGAAATCAATCCAAACCAACAGCCTTTTCTGTTTGTTCTTTATCAGCTGGCAAAGAACAGCACCAGTGGTAACTAAAAGTTACACACATTTGTAACAGTAAGGGCGGAGGAAAGTAGTAGCATTCCTTCCAAAGGGAAGAAAAGCTGTAACAAAATCCTCTCTCTTACTCATGCTCTCCTAATTGCTGCTCCTTTCAACTCATCAAGCAGCCTATTAGTCTCGTATTAATAAGCACACTTAATATTATCTCAAATTGCACTACAATTAATTTACCTCTTTTTTAAAAAGGAGGTATTATCTATTTTTTAAAAAGCAGAAGGTAAGGAGCTGCCAGGGAAGAATAAAGATTGAGTAATAAGATTTGCTGGAGCAACGATGCTTAGATTTTCAAAAAAATGAAAGACTTTGATAATGAAGAGACGCACTGCTCAAAGATTTGTATTTGGGTTAGTCTGAGAACTTTGTGAAAAGAGAGTATGTTTCATCATGAGACAGCTGACAGCTGCCTCTGGGTACCTTGTCCCCGTATCTGGTCACAATTAAGCACTCCTGAACTGAGCTCTGCTCCAAAAAAACCCCCAACCAACAAAATGCATATTCTGGCTATTTAACTACCCTTTATCTCTACATTTCAGGACAGATTTACTCCCCGCAGTGCTTTGTTTGAGGCCTGTGTATTCTTCAGCAAGCCTCTCAAGGGAGTACATAGTTCTCTCATTCAGAAAAATCTCCAAGACATTCTGACTGGGCCATTTTAAGAGAATAAACTCTGAAAACAAGTTTAAGTAGCAACTTTAAAAAGCAAAGGAGCCACACATGCAAGGAAATCCCATCTCGATTATTACCAAAACTGATCAACACCAAACACAAGATATTACCTTTCCCCAAGTCAAATGAGAATTTGTCTCTTCTGTCCAGACTGGAGTCAAATTTTGTGCCATCGAGAAGCCATCCCGTGTAATGGACAGTCACTTTATCACCTATCATCGGCGACTCCGTCCCACTGCCTTCTCTCTTGACAACCTGAGAAAAACAGCCATCAGCTTTAAGATCACGGAAATCAAGTCTGCCCATTGGACATGAATCACAAATACCTAGGTGCGCGTGTTATCATCTTTAGTAGGTAAAGTATTTGAAGGTTTCCTTCAGTTGCCTGGAAATGGACTGACTGCTCTTCCTGCAGATTAGCAGTGCTGCAAATGCAGAACCTCAAGATGGCTGTGCTGTGATACAAGAATTTAATAAGCAACAGTTGGCACCAGCTTACAGCTCTCTGCATCCATCCCTGGCCATGTCACCTACCTTTTCCTCTACAAGATTTTAAACACTCTTGAAACTTACACTGACAAAGTATTAGGCAGGGCTTTTTTTTCAAGTATTTGCCTCATCATCTATCATCACACCTGAGTTCAGTGTTCTAGGCAAAGCATTTAAACAAGAGAATGAGGGGGTTCTTTCCATACAAAATCTATTCCAATATGTAATCTGGAATTATTCAAGTTTAATGAAGGTTAGCAGAGTCTTACCCTAAGCAGGTTAGCTCTATCAGCCTACAGAGTAACACCTGAAAATATTTACCACAATAATTTTGTCTCCCCACAATTCTGACATGGATGGCCAGCACCCCTGTCTCACACACAGTTGCAAGGATTTGATTTTCTTCTCAGGGGGTTCCCCAGCCTGCCCAGCAAGACAAGTATTTAATAAATCTATTCAGAAAGTGGGGACAATCTCTCTGGTGTTCATCTGAAGTTTATATAAAAATAGAGAATAATAGTGATGTATTTCACAGGCAAGGATGTCAGGCCTTGCCCGTAACAGGATTCCTGAAGTTCAATTTTGAATTTTCTCCAATACAGATTGAGACCATCTAGCCCTGAGCCAAAGTTCTGCACTATCTTAGCCAGGCAAAAGAGGGCCAGTGGAGGACCCTATCTGCTTGCATCATGGAGACCTGGAAAATATTCTGCTATAGAAGATAAACATCTATTCAGGGGCACTTACAAGGCATCTCTGCTTTAAATGTCATGTTTCTATATCAATCATGTTTTTCACGGAAGGACACAGACCTTTAGGAGTCTCCTTCAGAAATGTCAGTTTCCTGCAACCCACCACCGTCAATCTCCCACCTGGCCTCCCACCATCCCTGCCAGTGACTATACAACTGAAACACCAGGACCCTCCATCCAAAGCCAAAGCTTCATCATCGACAGCTTCTGCCAGACTCTCAACAAGCTGAAAGCACCTCACTGAAAGCATAAAACAAAAGAGAAAACCCACAAATAAACAAAATCTAGAAAAAATCTTGCCTGCTGTTTCCTAAGGAGAGAATGCTCAGCGTGAAAAGGGATGCCTGACCTCACACAGCACACCATCCCTTTACCCTGCTCCAGCACCACAGCAGTTACCAGCATTACAAAACTAACCACTGATGTCTCCCCTAGGAAGGCAAAAGTTCAAGCAACCACTCTCACAGAGATAAGGAAACAGAAGTATGAGAAAAACATGTGAATCAGGTAAGCAACCTAACCTACACCATGTTTAGGCACAGATCTATACAAAGCAGATGCAAACTAGCACTTTAAAGCAGCCAGTCTGATGTAATTTCGAAAAAATAATTGCGTTTAATAAAAATTTACTAAACTTTACCAAATGCCATATTCTTGTAGTGTCATACCAAGGTATTCTAGAGCAGCAAATATCTCATTTTCATTATTTATACAGTTTATTCCTCTGCATTTGTTCCATTTTGAAGAGACTGAAGTTTCACTTCTGAATATGGCAATCCTATTTTCTGTAAGGTTTACATTTCCTTTTCAGATGGAGAAACAGGATTTTCCAGTTCATAAGGCATTTCAAATGGCTTATTTCTAAACTTAAATAGTTACTCTAAGAATCGTGCAAACACATTCAGCAATATCAGGTAAAAAACTGTGGATTCTATTTTGATACAAAGCTAATGAACAAATAATGATAATCCTGGAATCACTGCAACAACACCAGTACAAAATTGGTGTAGGTTAGTTCAGAGCTAGACCCTTGATTTTAATAGATGCATTTTGCACTCCAGCAAATTACGAGAAAAAAAAAAA
>VZTG01001219.1:0-173785 GCA_013397845.1 Melanocharis versteri
GGTGGCAGCGGCCGTGGCGGGCACCGGGGCGGCGGAGGGAGCGTCCCGGCGACGAGGATAGAAGCGCAGCGCCCAGAGGTGCCGGGCCCAGCGGCCTCCCCTGCTGCGGCGTGCCCCTGGAAATACCCGCGGCCGATACGCTGCTGCGGGAAAAGGTCGTGCCCGGCGTGAGGGAGAGCTGGCTGAGTCAGGGTCGGTCCTCTGCGGGAGCTCCGGGGGAGGCTGGTGTCCCTGCCGGCAGCTCGCCTCTGGTTTCGCCTCTGGTTTCGCATCTGGTTTTCCCAGGAAGTTGCCATCTCCGGTGGAGCTGTTCCCAAGCGAAGCGGCAGCCGCTGAGCGCCCAGCCGCGCTGGATACCCGGAGTCAGGGGCCGCTTGAAAATCATATGGCCAAGTGGCCATGCCCTGTACTGTCAGCTTGGCGTTCGTTGTGCAGCGTCCCTTGAGAGGCTTTGGGGTGGTGAGAGAGGAGCATAGGCTGGAAGGAAGAGGGAATAGGCCAGTTCGTGGGGCACTTTTTTGGCTTTGCTTTTCATGTCGCAACAGCAGGTGCACTCATGGAAACCTTGTATTTTTACAGGATTTATGGTGCCATTCAAATCCCACTTTCAGAAGTGAGGCAAGTTGGCACCAAATGTACAGCTCTGGAGCAGAATCCTGGCTATAGAGAACGGCAGGCTCCAGGTGTGCTTTTGGAGCTAGACTTGTGCTTTGGTGTGTGAGGCTTTCTCTTTAATTAAAACGAGCATGGACGGAAACGTGGCAGCCCTTCTGTTCTGCACAACTGCGGGGTGCTGCTGCTGGCCAGCCTTGGCTCCATGGGCTCCCCAGCGACCCCCACGTTGTTGGCGTGTGTGTGTCTCCTTTCTCTGGGGTGGAGGAGGTCCCGTGCAGGGCTGGAGTTGGTCCTGGCCGTCCTGCTGGTGATCAGAGCTCAGAGGGTGTGAGCCCGGGGAGCAGCCCTTTGCCTCCCCTGCTCTCCAGATTGGCCTCTGGTCTGAAAGCTGTGGAGCCCTACCTGCATAGCCGTGAGTTTAAGCTAACGAAGCTGTGCTTGTCGGTGAAAACTCTGCCAAATGAAGCCAGTTCTGATGGGAAGGCTGTTTCCATACATCTGGGGACCTAAAATTTTAAGGAAGGTGTAAGGGAATGTTAAAGGGCAGAGTTGAGAATGGTCTTGAATGTGGCTGATGTGATTTCAGTCTCGATTACCATGAGCAGCATTTGTCCACTCATTGAGATGAGCTGTGCATCTTTAGAATTAGGTTTCTAACTATGTTACTTGACTTACATGTCCTACAGCTCCTTACGGCCTTCATGCACTTGCCGTATGAATTGTTACTCATTTCTGTGGAAGGAACAAAACAGTGTTATCTCTGAAGTACTGTTGGATACTGTAATTTCTTGAATTGGAGTTTTGGCTGCAATTTTAAAAATAGGTCTGATGCTAAACATTTCTGGCAAAAGTTTGCATAGATCGTGAATGTATTTCCAGTGGCAGGACAGTGTGTATTTGTCTCTTTTTCAAATTTTGTTGTATTCAATCTCTCATTTGCTAATCCTGCCAGTCACGATTTTTTAAAAGGTCTTTTTGAGGGACTTTTTTAGTTCCAAGGAGGGTAAGTGAGGCATGGGGAGGTCTGCAGCCTCAGGGAAGGTCAGAAGTTCGGCCCAGAACCTGCTTTTAAAGCTCTGCCGTTCTGCTTCTGGTCCCTCGTAGACAAAAGATTTAGTGCTATGTGCTCTCTTCCTCCCCTTGCCCCTTTTCTTGCAGCTGTGCTGTGTCTCTTTCTGTGGCTGCATGAACTGGAAGGGAGAGAATAGCAAAGAGCTCGAGGACTGATAGGGAAGATATTTTTAGGCAGAGTGGAAGTCTGAGTCCTGGAATGGAAAGACACAGTGAAAAAGCCCTGTGGATACTTAACTTGGTCTAGCACGAACTGCTGCCTCTTTGTCACGAAGATCTGCCTCTGCTGATGAAAGCTGTGACTCTTGGTTATTTTTCCAGTCGTGGGTAAAAACTTGCTAAGTGTATACTTCTTTTTCATATATATAGACACCCCTATTTGAGGAGTTTTATATATGAGAGAGAGAATCAATGTGTTCTGAGACTCCAGTTCTTTCTTTCTGGCTTTTTAGTAAGTGTTGATTAAGCCTTATACTTTCTGTAGTATTGATTTCCCCCTTTCCTAAGTTATTGGCTTTATGGCAAATAATTTTTAGGAGTGTGGATTTTAAATTTTTTTTCTTTTCATTTTCTATTGAAAGGTATGTTACTATGCACAACTGGCTCTTCTTGGAATAGGTATTATTCTAGTTGAAATGTTAGTATTTCTTCAATTTTCTCTTGCTTTTTTTTCCCTCACATGTCTGAAGCCGCGAGGAAGGGAAGGAAAAAAAGGTGTGGCAAAATTGTTGCTAGTATTTCTTTACTTCCCAGCTGTAGATGCACACTTAAAATACCATGACTCATTTTGTAAATGCTTTGATCTCCTGTGACTAATTTAAAATGCTGCTTCCCAGCAGGCACAAGGTGGTTTTACTTTCATTTGAAACTCCTTCTCAAGGTTTCCAGTCCCAACTTCGAGAGAAAATAAGAAAGAAAGTGAAAAGAAATAAATCAGCCTGGCTGAACGTGGGCAGAACTTGCCCTCCGCTGTTCTTGACAATAGCTTTTGGATGACTGGTTTATGTCAGAAAAAAAAAAGTTGTTTTTTTCTTCCATTTACTTTGATTGTGTATTTGATCTTTTTTTTTTCTTTTTCCTAGTCTTTTCTTTCTTTTTTCATTGCGAGCCTCTTCGGGAATCTTTCCTGTCCCTTGTCATGTATTTTTATTTGGAGAGAAACTTAGCTGCGTGTACAATGGAGAATGTGCTTTCATAATCTGTGGGTTTCCAGACTTTAAATTCAATTTGTTCTTCTGGGTTTCGATGAAACAAGCAGTCATAACTTTAATCCAGAAGCTGGATCCAGCTAGATATCTTTATCTGAGGCTTCCTTTAAATAATACAAAATGGCAAAAATGTGAAGTGGACATCAGTTCTATTAAATGTATGTATATTCCTTTTTGTTTTGTTTTAAATCAATGAACTTTGTCTTTATTTCCTGTCGTGTTTGAATTCATGAAACAGAACAGAGTGATTGTATACAATTTGAAGTAGCTTCATGTAACCTGATCTTATTCTTGGAGTCAAAGCACACCTGTTCCAGCTCCTGAGATGTGGAAGGGGAGCCTTCTGAGCTCTAGGTGCCCTCAAGCTGGTAGCACAGTTCTGCTTGCCCGTTTCCTCATCTGTAGACAGGCTCTAATGCTCCTCGCCTTTCCTTACCCTGTTTCCCTGCTCACAAAATGCTTGTCAGAGGTGATTTCTTGTAGCTCAAAGGTAGTGATTTACTATAGCCTCATGTGAAATGCAGAATACTTTGCTTTTCTTTCATGCTGTGCTGAAGAAGTGTATTCCTGCTGAGGGCTGAATCGGCATCTCAGAAATCATGGCATGTCCCTCGGTATTCCCCAGCACCCACCTGAAACAGCTCACAGATGTTTTGTGTAATGAATTGTCTGGGGTCCTCAGGCGTTTAGAGTCTTTCCTTTGCTTTCAAGACCAGTTTCATGAGAATAACTTTTCTAGACAGTGGAAAGGTGCCTGGAAAGGATGATGCAGATTTGTGTGCTGTGAGTTTTTGTATGGTGGGGAAAGCAAGACAATGTGGGAGGGTGCAGTCCCCAGCAAGCAAGACAGCAAGAATGTTTGAAACTTTGAGCTTTTTCTCATCAGCTTTCTCTTTGGCTTACCTTAGGGTTGGGCTTCAACATTGTTGGTGGGACAGATCAGCAGTACATTGCCAATGACAGCAGCATCTATGTCAGGTGCATCAAAAAGGATGGGGCAGCTTACCTTGATGGCCGATTACAAGAAGGAGATAAAATTTTAGCGGTAAGCCCTTTCTTTGTTGCCCCCTGTGTTCTTGATCAGTGATGGGATATGAGAGGCAGGTTTTCCATCACAGTGCACAGAGAGGAAGGATGTAGTGAATGAATTCGATGATACTGAGCAAATTCCATGGAGGAGTTGTCTTGGGGATCTGGGGAGAGCTTTGAGCACTAGGGAGGTGAGTGCCCCTACACATGGGCACTCACTGCCTTCCTGCTTTGCCACGGAAGTGCTCTGTGCTGCTGTGCTTGTGTTTCCTCTGTGACTTGCCTCCCTAAGGTTTTAGAATCCATCAGACCTTCTCTTGCTCACAATGGATTATCATTTACACACATGTAAATAAAGGTTTTCCACCTCCTCAGTTTCCATTTTTTGACTGGTAGTCCATGATTTCTGATCTTTTTGCACTGGAGGAATTTTTGGACTATAAAACCTCTAGGCCATAAAAATCTTCTCTTCATTTCAGCTCCTCAGAAATAACTTAGGCTCCTTCTCCTTTTAGAAAAGTGTTTTCAAGTGTCTTATGTTCACACCCACTGGTTCTTCAGATAGCTGACAATCATGCAAGAAACAAGCTTTACAAAGCGATGGGTGAAGAAGTAGCCTCTCCTAGTATGATACACAACGTTTTTATACTCCCTCATTTTATCTTATGCTTGCTTGTTATATTCCACATGTAATCTTTTTAGCCTCTATAGACTACCTTCCGCTAATTGGAGCCTATTATTGGTCCAGAAAGTAATATTAAGTTAAACAGAGAATATTGTTCTCTTGTTCCTTGACAGTTTAATGTTTATGTACTTGTGTTTGGGGTATCTAAATATGAAGAGAACAGAGGCACTGGATGTGATCTTAGGGGATGCAATTAGGGGTAGTGGGGATGAAAGTAGAAAATCAGGATTAACATAATCACTTAGTGAATGAAATCAAGTAGGTCATAAAACCTTGTGCCATGATATGTTATTTTAAATTAAGAAAATTCCTAACAGTTGCAAGTGGCTGCCAATAAGTATGTAAATAATTTTTTTGGTTGGTTTTGCTACATCAGTGTGCTTACAAATGTGTGTTTACAACACGCTCAAACAAAGAGGTTTCAAAGGTACACTAGTAGAGGAAACAAGGGAAGAGACTCAATAATTTTGCTGTAGCTGCTCTTTTATTTTCATTAGCTGTTGGAATCACACCTTTGATTTGTTTCCAGTAAAGCAATAGCATCAGAAGCTGCTATTGACAAAACTGTGGTCTTATATTCTTACTTTGCTTCTAGGTAGTTTTTTTCAGTACCTCTGTGTTTTTGCTTGGAGTTTCTCATGTTCTGTCTCAACATACAAAAATACACCTATAATATGAATGAATGAATGAATTAGTTTGGATCTTTCTGATTACAGTATCATGCCCCAAATGCAGAATTTTGTGAGATATGAAGATTTTTATGTCTTACCCTTCCTGTGTTAGCCTGCATCATTAAAAAATTGGTTTTTTTACCTTAAGCATCTGGTTCTCCTTTTCCTTTTTTCCTAGATCAATGGCAAAGACTTGAAGGATTTGCGGCACAAGGATGCTGTGGAACTGTTCAGGAATGCAGGCTATTACGTGTCTCTGAAAATTCAGCGCAGGGTATGTTTTATCTGTTTCTTAGGGTTATTTCTGGCTCAGTTTAGTCTGTTTTCTATGATTGGTGGCTGTTCCATGAGGAAGAAGAGTACTGTGTCCAGGTGCTTAGTGTGATATGTGCATATAAAAATTTTGTTTGACCTATGACCTTCTCTCATTGCCTCGGCTGTAATTGTCTTACTTTGTAATCAGTGTAATCTTTGTATCAGTGAAAAGGTGAGTTTGGAGAAGTCCCCAGGTCCTTGTTTTGCTAGAGTATGTTGTGTTTGCTGACTGATCTCGTTTCTCAGAGGTAAAAAAGGTTTGTGTGTGAAGACAGAATCTCAAGTTGTCCAGTTTTATTTCAGTGGCCAGAGTCTTACTGGAGACAGAACTCCTTTTGTTTCAGAGGCCATCACTCATGTTAGTGTTGAAATGCGTGTGCAGCCCGATGCCACAAGACAAACACTGAGGTGCTAGAATATGTCCAGAGAAGGATAACTAGGCAGGTGAAGGATCTGGAGCACAAGTCTGATGAGGAGCAGCTGAGGGAGCTGGGAGTGTTTAGCCTGGAGAAAAGGAGGCTCAGGGAAGACCTTGTCACTCTCCACAACTGCCTGAAAGGAGGCTGTAGCCGGGTGGGGGTTGGCCTCTTCTCCCGGGCAACAAGTGACAGGACAAGTGGAGACTTCTCAAGTTGCACCAGGGGAAGTTTAGATTGGGTATTAGGAATTTTTTCACTGGAAAGGTTGTCAAGCACTGGAGCAGGCTGCTGAGGGAAGTGGTTGAGTCACCATCCCTGATGGCATTTTAAAAATGTGCAGATGTGGTGCTTAGTTTAATGGTAAACTTGGCAATGTTGGGTCAACAGTTGGACTTGGTAATCTTAGAGGTCTTTTCCAACATAAATGATTTTACAATAATAGGAAATACGTACTGCTATCGTTTAAATATACTGGCACCATTTTAGATATAAAGAGAGATGAATTCTTTATCCCCAGCTTGCATGGAAGTTGACAAAAGAAATACTGACCTACCCAAAGCATGTAGGTAGGGAGAGGTGGGTTGAGATCACTTTTCTACTCCCTTAGCAAAGGAGTAAGAGTGGACCAGAGTATAAGGCAGGTGGGAAAAACAGAGAGAATTACTGACGTCTTTTTCCTGGTAAAGAGAGCAGGAAATGGTGTGGTGGCAAGTGCATCAAGGGGTAACTGCGTATTGTGTGTGTCATTGCTTCTCCTGTATGAGGTGTGTCCTGCTCCACTTGAGTCCTGGGTTAGAAAGCGGCAGAGAAACACGAAGGTGTCTGGTAGTGGCTGGGCACCCTGCAGATAAGTTTAGTCCATCCAGAGCTGTTTTAACCCTCCCATGGGTGGAGTCTGCAGGTGCCTGGGGAAACTGTTTTGAACATTCTTATAGAACTACCTGGTCCAGACACAGAACTGGGGGCTCTCTTGTTATGGGTTCTGACATAAATAATTTTTTTTTCCTTGTAGTTGCAGCCACAGAATGGCCCTGTGGGTCATCGAGGAGGTGGAGAATCAGGTGGGCTTCCTCTGGCAGCCATTCTTGTGCCAGGCCTGGCACTTGCTGCGACAGCAGTCTGGATCTTGCTGAGGTATCGACAGCGGATGTGAAGAGTTCACGTCTGGGATATCACTGCGTATTTTACACAGCTATGATGTAATTTAAAGATAGAGAATCAACGATCTTGTCACAGACTGATGCCAAAAAGGTCATTGCCTATCATCAAAGCTGCTGCTGATGTTCGTATATATTGATTTTTTTGCCGGGTGGATATAAGCAGAGAGAAAAAAGGGGAGGGAGAGGACTGTTTATGTAAAGAGTGGGATAGCTGTATTTTTTGACAAATCTGAGGAGGTTTTGCCATCCTCCTCTATTTTGCACCATGAACTTTCAAACACACTAATCTATTCCACATTTTAAGATCTAACTTTTGGTTAAAGGGAGTGGGAGTTGGGGTGTTTTTAAATCAAAAACATATACTAGAGGCTTTGCCTTGTTTCCACAGAATTTTTTCTTGAATCTAATGAATTCTGTCTGAACCATGAATAAAGAGAAGCAATACAAAGGGTATATTATTTTTCCCATTGAAGTTTTGTTGTTTGTTGCTAAATAAATGCCTTAAGTGTGTAAAATCTGATCTGTGGTTTCACAGGTAAAATCTTGAGCGTAGCTGCTGATTTAGCAGCAATATGCAGTATTGGTGAGGTATTTTGCCAGTTGTGGAAAGATATAAGATAGCCTGCTGCTAGAAGAAGATTTTGATTGTCAAAATGATTGCTCATTTTTGGGTCAGGGTTGTAAGAGAAAGCTTTCCACAAAATGCTAGCATACTGGAGAGAGACAAGGAGACAATTGAATCACAAAGATAAGTGGTGGCAGGAGATTCAGGCATGCTGAAGCTGCAGAAGAGTCTTTAAATTAGTAGTGAAGCAATAGTTCCTCTGTTCATCAAGTGGGTTGAAGTCTGCATCTCTCAGATTAGAGGTCTGTTTTGGGGTTTATTTTTTGCACAGGAAATACCTCAGATCAAGTTTTCTGTAGCAGCTAACTTGCTCTCTGCAGTCAGGAGAATCTTAAGATGACTGAAAGGGAGAATCTGAGAGCAGGCCGGGATTGTCCTGGCTGTTGCTTGTGAAGAGTTACGTGATGTTCAGGAGATAGGCTGTCAGCTTTAAGCCAGGGTAAAGCTTAGCAAGTAAAACCAGAGGGAAGAGACCCTCCTCTGGAAAGCATGTGGCTGAATTTACCTGCAGGGTCTCATCTCCTCACTGTGATTTGAATAGTTTTAAATGCCCCAGCTGATAGGAGCTCTATGGGGTAAGACCTGTTTATCTTGTCTCCAAGAAATCAATGTGTTTTGTTGTTTTTGTAAAAGAAAAGCAAAATGCATGGTCTGGTCTGTATGATGCCAAAAAAGAGATCACATATGCAATATATGTTTTCAAAGAAAAACTGGTGTCTTGGTGCTTTACTTACCTCTATTCTGTGTTATTCTCATAGGACATTGCTGATGTACTTGAAATTGTTGTGTTTGCTCAGGGCTGTGTTCCTGCTGTCTGCTGGAGATAGAAGTGGCATGCTGTTGAACATGGTATTCCTAAATCACCACAGAGTTTCAGAGCACTTGTATCACGTGAAATCTTGCTTTGGCCTATAGACTGCTCTAGTGTAAGGGGAAGAGGAAACAGGAGGAATTTTGCTCCATGTTCTTAGGGGACTTTGGGAACAATATTGATGTTGACTGGCCTGGGCTAAGGCATGCAGAGACTTACTTGCCTTGGCCTGCAAACCAGTTGTGCCTGCTAGCAGAAGGGCTGCTGTGTAGACAGATCTTTGCAGATACAGCGTGAACCAGCTTGTTTGTGACCTGCTCTGAATATTTGGCTGTGGTGTCCATGTGCAGTACATGTGTGTATTAAGATGGATGATTAGAAATTGATGCTGTTGTATCACAGCCTTCAGAATAAAGATGGAGACAGTAAGAAAATGGCCTGTCTTGTTAGCCTTTGCCTGAGTTGAGTTTCTGTGATGAGAAGGAGTATGTAGAACAGGCTGGGAAGATGAGGGTTTGTGGAAGGTAGTGGTTAGTTTTAGTCATTTCTCACTGAAGTAAGAGAAAGCAAAACCTTTGGGATTTTTTGTTTGTTTGTTTAACCGTTCAGCTTTGGGACTTTGATACTATTCAGACATGATTGCCATCTATGTTGCAGGCAGTTTGTTAGGGAGGGGGAGGGTTATATCAAATGCCCAGATAATTGACATGGCTTATTAAAAACGAAAAGGCTATTCTGGTGCATAGTGTTCACAGTTATTAAACTGCCACTCAGTAGCTTTTTCAGAAGTCTGGGTAGTAGCTTTTACTCAGGAGTTAAACCACTCAGTCTAAAAGTGAGGAACACCATTGTGTATCTTCCTGGTGCCAAATAATCCCTTTTCCAGTCCCCAGCCACCTCTTGTCCCATTTATTGACAAAATTCAAGTGGAAAATACTTCAGCCTCAAACTCTCCTCTGAACTCATGTATGTGGCTCATACTACTTTCTCTCAGCAGCTGGGCTGTCTCACCTAACCTTTCCATGTTTTCCAAAGTGTTTTCCACCGTGTGGTTTCTGAAGCCTTGAGTTTCATCTTTGCACTAAGTGCTGTATATACATTTTCATTGTAGAAGAAGCAAATTTTAAAAAAATCTAGTGAGGACAGCTTGTAAATACAAGTGATCAGAGAGAGTTTTATCTTTTGTTACAACTTAAATCTCTGGGTTTTTTTTTAAAAAGGTAAGTTGAAATCCTGAAGACAAGCAAAAAGCATCCTAACTGTAGTTTATGTTTGTTTTGTTTAAGAACTCATTTGCCATTAATTGCCATTTGCTCACTAAATACATTTAATGAGAAACATTAAATACCCATGTTTCTCTCCCATTCTCATCTATTCCCTCAAATGTATTGTGAACTTGCTGATCTGCTGAAGAATGGATTTTCAGGTTCATAATTTAAAGACAAATCTGTGTAGTTTGACTTTCTGTGTATTCTAGGTATTTGTGTCTCAGTCTTCAGAATTGTATGTGCTAATAATACATATTTTACTAGGGCATAACAGTGAGAAAGAGCAGCCAAACTTGGTCTGAAGATTGGTAGGTGTGCTACTTCTGGCACTTTTTAATTAAGACAAACTAGAAAGGGGTGTGTGGGAGGGAGAGATGTCTTTCTTTCAGTTTGCCTTTAGGTTCCAACAACTGGTTTGTTAGGTTATTCAGTGCTAGATTAAAGAGGCTTCTAATAACTGATAATCCCTCCCTTTGAGGGGATTTATGTGTTGTAATTGCCTTACCTCTCACATTGTTTTTAAGAACTGAAGCCAACAGAGCCCTTTCAGATTCTCTGTGTAGGGTACTTTCTCTCTTTTAGTAGTTTCTGTGGCTCTGCTTACCCTTTCCAGTTTCTGTATTCCTTTGTAAAATCCAGACACCCCAACAACGTGGGAGTCCCACTATTGACCATGGCAATGTCCCAAATTAGGGGTTTTTAATACCACCTTTATCTGCAAACTTAAATTTTTTTTTGTTAAGATACAGATAAGTACAAAGCACATTCAAGCCAACTCCCCAGAGCTTGCTTTTCTTAACTAGCTTTTACAAGTCTCTTAGGAGTGGCATACAGCTTTGCGCTTCTTCATGTGCTGTCTCAAGTGCCCTGAGGAATCTGTAAGAAAACACCATTGCCCCAATGAGGGGTAACTTCTCTTAGTTTGTAAGTCAAAAGAGTGATTCCATTTGGTCATAGTGTAACACTGGAAACAAGTGTTAAGTGCCTGTATATTCCAGGTCCTAAATCCTTGTCCATACCCAGAGTGACCTGCCTGGTGTGGGGGAAGGTGTCTGACTTTGCATTTTGTTGAATGACTGCATCCCCTGTTTGCACGGCCTGTGCACTGACCAGCCGAGATTACTGTCTCTCTGCCTTGTCTGCTGTATTATTTACCAGTCCACTATCTTTAGTTGTACTGGTTTTGCCTTCTGCTAGGTCATCAACAAAAATAGTGGATGGAGTTTGGTACAGAGGCATCTTCCCCCCATGGTTATGAGTTTTCAGTAGCTGTTGGCATCTCCTCATTATTGGATTCTTTGTCTGTTTAACAGATGCATTTTGGTAGCGTATGGCATTGATTTTTTAAAAATACATGTATCAGCACGCTGCATAGTACTAAGTAGATTATGTCTGAGTGGTAAGTAAACTTCATCTGCTCTCTTGCTGGCAGAAGCTGATACAAGCGTAAGGATTAGGTCAAGAGAGCTTTATGAGCCAGTCTTTTTCCCCATCCTCTTTCCTAATTTATTGATGTGGGCTTTACTTATGGAAGTTATTCTTCTCTACTCATGTTGAAGGAAAGAACAGATAACTTACTAATGAGGCAGTGTCCCACAGGCTGGGGGCCCAAAGGAATGCTTACACAAAGAATTCTGAAGGAGGGCCTTAACTATACCCTTGTCCTCAGGGTTTTCCTCATGACGCTTGGGGCAGACTCAAGCCATATCCATGCTGCCATGCATGGTACATGTCACCTCTGGAGCTCTGCTCTCTCTCCACCTGTGCCGGTGAGGGGGACTCCAGGCCTTTCACAGCTTCCTTCAAGACAGGGCCACATGCAATGAGAACATACACAAGTGTTAATGAAGGATGGTGTTGTGCAGACTCAAAAGAGCTTTCCTTGTCATATTTGACAGCTTTTGTCCTTGCTGCTGCAGCTGTAACTGATCCTGGGCAAACTTCACTGTGGAGTGACTGTATATTTCTTAGCTGGCTGCCCAAACCAACCTTTCTAGGCTGAAACTCTTAGTAAGGAAGAGTAACTGTGATGTTTATGCAGTGTTATTATTCAAAGCAGTGTGTGAATGATTTGAGATTGTTCACCAAGCTGGTATACTCGTGTTTGTGTCCAAATCTTCCAGCCACGTCTCCTCTGGTAAAGTTCTCTTTCCTCTCATCTCTCTTCACCATCTCTCAGCAGCCTAGCATTTGTGCCTGGCTTGCGTTTTTTTGCCATGACACAAAAGCAATTGTTATAGAAAAATTGCCGCTTTTGCTCTGTGTCAGCAAGTACTGATACTTGTTAATTCAGCTGGGTTCCCTTAGTTGCTTTGAGCTAGCTATTGGACTTAGTGTCACTTACTCATTTTCTCTTCCATTTGGAACATGAGTGTTGGCACTTCATTCTGTGACTGCCCTTGTTCTGTCTGATTTGTCAAGTGTTGGAGGACAGATCACCAGAACAGGAAGCATGAGTGTGTGTGTGAGGTAGGGGAGGCTGTACAGTTGTAGCGGTAAGAGGTTCTGGTCAACACTGAACTGAGCCCAAAGAAGCCCTAAGAGCTTTGCTCCATGGATATGGATGCTAGAAGGAAGTAAGCATCTTGCTAAGTATCAGTATCTTAAGCAGGGTAGTTTGGTTTCTACAGCAGTAACAGCTGGATTGCAGTTTTGGGAATGCTTCTGAAGACCTGTGTTGATGTTGAGATAGCTCACAGCTTCAGGTCTGCCCCTTTTTTGTCTTTACCACATGTCTGTCTTACCTTTCCGAGTTCCTGATCATGGTGGTGCTGGGAAAATGATGTTTGTAGTTGTTAGAGCTTGGCAGTTGACATTAGACCTGTATCCCATTTCCTGCTATGGGTTGGATGTGCAGGATAGACAGCTCTTAGAGATAACCAGCCAGATGACTGTATCCACCACTTGGGGAACTGCAGCAGAAGTGCAGTTTATGCTAAGCATGTCATTCTGCTGGGACAGACTATTTCCAGGGAAAGAAAGGAGAAAGAAAGTTCAGCAAAGGCAAGCAGAGTTTCGTAAAGAAAGCTGTTCTTGTGCTTGAGAGCAGGGTTGTCTGTAGATCTGTGGCTAGCGTCTCTGGGAAAAGGGTTTTTTGGTAAATTTAAAGTGGATGGAAATAAAAGGGCTGAAGAAACCGTTTGTCCTTATTCATAGTGTATGAGGGAAGTGTGCTCCTAAAGAAAAGAAAATGAGATCTGAAAGAAATGACAGCTGGGCCCGGTTCAGTAGGACTACTAGGGCTGGGGAGCATGGAGGAGGAAGTCAGGGAATGCAGCTGGGGCTGGCTGATTTGAACTCAGTGTTTTCTGGGAATGGAAAAGTAGCAGTGTAAGGCATAAACTGCTGTTTTTTCATCTTTGACACAGCTGCCTACTTCAGCTACCCTAACTAGTAATAAGTGCTTGATGAACCACAGAGCTACTCTGGATGTTAATAGCACATATAGACTAGAACCTGTTTACCTGAATCACTTGAAATTTATAGTCCACAGTTTTCAAGGCAGATTGCTGATATTAATTGAAAGACATCAAGCTGTTAAATGGGAAATAGTCTAAGTTAGATGATTCTGTGGTTATTAACATTCATTCATGCAGGCCTGGATCCTTAAGGATGTTTTTAAAATTTAGAATATTTGAGGTAATAGCAATCTGGTGTTAAGTTGTCAGTGTAGAGATTCCCAGGGGAACTAGAGACTGTATGAAAGATTTACTTGCTTAATTAGCGAGATATTTGCTGTCCCACTCAAGTACATAGCCTATATGGGAGTCCAGATGTAATACATGAAATAGTGGGTTCACGGTTATCCCAAATGGTCTTTTGCACTCATTGCTCCTCAGCATGTTTTAGTAAACTTACAAATCACTGAAATAATAAAAAAGAATAAGAAAGGGGATGAAAAAATGTAATAGTTAAGGCTTCTTTCACTTCCTTCTTTTTAAATATAGCAAGTTAATACAAAGTTTGGGAATATGGTTCAGAAATTTAATTATTAAAGGTGAGTAGTAATTCATGATTATATGGATGTTTTTCTTCTTTCATTGCATAAATAATACTTTTCAAAAGGGGCTCTAGTGACTGTCAAGAAGACTTAATGCAGTTCTGCTTATGGTCCTTCACAGACTGTTGTCAGCTGATGCACAAAAAGGTGTGCTGGTCACACACTCTGACAGCAGAGATAATGCCTTGGGCTGTAAAGTGCTTTTAGGCTGGGAAGTATGCACGTATCCTTGGCTTTGCCATGTTGGGGTTGCTGGGAAGGGAGCAGAAATCGGGTATGAAGTAGAGCCAGAAAAGGCACAGAAGCAAGGAGTGGGACACACTGCAGAAACCAAACTCCTTGGCCCCTTCACCCCAAGCCCTGCAGCTGAGTGGGCCTTCCAATTTCCAGCTGAGCTGTCACATGCCACATGGCTGAATTACAGCAGGAGTGCCACAAAAAGCCAGTTTGTCTGCCAGGCCAGCACTTGAAGATCACAGTTCTGGAAGGAAATGTCAGTCTGGAGTCCTTTTTTCTTAAATTACTTGAATTTTTTCCCTAGCAGTGGTCCCATTTTTGCCAGTTAACTATAAACCACTGGGGGAGCACTGTGTAGGTCAAGGAATTTGATCAAATTGTTAATTTTCTTCTAATATTAATTGGAAGAGAGTGTTTGAATCTGTACTGAAATTACACAACACAGTGTTTTATGGGCTCCACTGCATTTTGCTCAGGGTTGAAGAAGGATGTTAGAAGTTCTTGCATTGACATTTAGACATGCTGGGATGAGGATGAGAAAGCCTTCTTCGTTCTGTATTCAAGTTCTCCCTGCTTGTCAAGCTTTAATTAATCTTTCCTTGAACTGCTGGTATGTCCCATTTTCACTACTGAATTTGTTCATACTGCATAAATACCTCTAAAAATCCTAAACGGGGGATGTAAGAACACTGATCAGCTGAATATGTGGTTCTGAAGCTGTGGTATGAAGCTGGAAAATAAACCAAGCACAATCCAGCACACGGACTTCTGTGGCTGTGGTTGAAAAACAAGAAAGCTTAGTCAAAGTGCTGCTTCAGAGAAAGCACTTTGCTCCTGCTCTCT
This sequence comes from Melanocharis versteri, assembly GCA_013397845.1. Classification (NCBI taxonomy): domain Eukaryota; kingdom Metazoa; phylum Chordata; class Aves; order Passeriformes; family Melanocharitidae; genus Melanocharis; species Melanocharis versteri. Next base: position 14,958 of record VZTG01001219.1, read on the forward strand.
CTAAATGCTGTTTCAGATGCTGGTGTTGGAACATGTATGCTGTTGTTCAAGGTGAACAGTGCAGTGTGGAGGGCTGGTGTGAAAGGCCCTGATTATGGAAGATGGGCTGGAGAGAGAGAAAGGTTTGGACAACCCCGAGGACTCAACAGTTGCTGCTAAAGGACAAGGTTTGTGCTTCCGTCGATGTCTTGGAAGCATCTGTGCTGTTTCTTTGCAAAGCAGGTCCTACTTGCCCAACATGCAGGCATATTTTTTTTTGTGTAAGGCCTTGATTTTAAAGCAGTTAAAGGGATTTGTTCTCAAAGGCTTCAACTGACTGCAATCGATTGTAACAGTCATGACATTTAACATTTTAGAGGTGAGATTGTAAGCTGCCCTTTACAGGGACAACCATTTCTGATGTGGAGCTGAATGAACAACAGAAGGTCCAGAGGTTCATCATCTAGCATTGAGAAAAAACCCCAGTGTTAAGCTGGTGTTCCCACCATGGTTCCCCTGGCAGTGGGGAGAGGTGGGAGGAGAAGGAGGATGGCAGATGGTTGTCAGATGGCTGTTACATGTCAAATGCTGCTCTGTTTTAACAGCACCAAAATGGAAGCTGTGGGACAGGGATGAATTAGCAGGAGGGAAATCCAAGTGTGCCACAAAGCTGTCCTCCTGAGATTTTGATTCAGAGAGAAATTCAAATTGCTTGGCATGTCTTTTAAAGGTGTTCTGTACATCTCCCGTATGGATTAACTCTTAAGATGCTGAAAGTAGAACTGCTTTGTGAAACCAGCAGTAATGCCATATTTCTGTCATTTAACAATTGCCCTGGTAAGTGCTTTGCAGTGCATAGTTGCTTTAGCACCCATACTTTTCATGAGGGTGCTTGATGTAATTAATCTACCTGAACATAGCTTTAGGTGTGTAGCAAAGTATGGATGAAAAGAATGCAATAATACTGTGTAAACACAGAAATGATCCATTTGTACAATCAGTGCTTGTTGAAGATCCAATCACTGAGCATTAGTGATTCATTAGCAATTCTCGAATCGTTGGTTTCCAAGGTGGCAGTATCAAATTAGTGCAATGTTCTTGTTATCTAAATACACATTGATAGTTGTTATTTTATAGGGAAGGATCAGACAAATGTTCCTGCAAGTTGGGATGCACGAATGCTAAGAAGAATGGGGAGTGAAGAAAATGAGAGATTAGTGCAAATGAAACGTTGTGCAGATGGTGAAAGGGATGAGTCAGACTCGGATGTGCTAATAGCTGTTATTGATGAAGGAGCTCTTTCTCAAACAGTTGTTAGTATGGTTTAAGTTTATCATTTGGGGGCCTGTGTGTTTATCCCCAGGCTTTAACAACACAGGCTGTTCAAGAGCTGACACTCATAGCCACTTGATCACAGCTGCTTGCACACATGGCTGCATGGAGATCTTCTCCAGCAAGATGATCTATGCCAGAATCAGGAACTGGCTGTACTGTTTTCCCTTGGCTAAAACGATACATGTCAATTATTGAAATAACCTTTAAAAAGGCAGGAAGAGGGTAGAGAATAGAGAGCTTTAATATTTCACCCAGCACATCTTTAGCTTTACAAACCATAAAAAGTGGCACACTAGAAGTATCTAGTTACACACAGCAGGAGGAAAATCTGCCCATCAGTGGAGTTACCTGTGTCAAAGAGAGGGGATGTTCTTCCTGCCTTTCACTTCTTTCACTTCCTAAATTGCACTTTCCCACTTTTAGAAGAGGCTGCATTGATTGTGCTTCTTTCAGGATGATATTAATGAACATTTGTGTAGTAGGGACAGCTCCAGACAAAGGAACTGGGTCCAAATGTCATACAAATTCAAACACACATTGCTGGACCCAGTGTTTGTTCAGAGTGGAGACTGAAAAGCTGATCTAAGTGGACAATGCCATAGCTCTCTAAGTGATAGTTCACAGGCACCAACTATTTTCTAGGAATGTGGTCTTTATCCAAATCCCTGCTGTTTTTTTATTTGCAGAGCTTCTGTCGAAGTCCTGTCCTCTCTCTGAATGGAAGGAACCTTCACACAGATAACTTTGCCTCTGGTCATCTATTGTAAAAGGTGCCTCAGATGGTTATAGGAGCTCAGGGAAAGGGACAACTGCCCAGTAACAATGAACATCTGCTCTCAAGTGGAAAGAGATTTGACTATGTCCCATAGCATCTGTGTCTGGCCACAAATTCTGCTACAATAGCAGCCTTAGAATGTAAGAGTCATCAATATGAAGTATATATTTAGGTGCTCTTTCGCCCATTAGTAGCAAAACCTATAAAAACACACCATGAAGATCCAGAGTTTTTGATGTCTTCTAGGCAAGAATGTGGCTTCATAAGACAAGACGAACTTTTAGTACCCCTTTCATGAAACTCTGCTTTTCTGGCCATGGAGGAGTAAATTTTTGTCTGAAATGGAAACAAAATTTGGTTACTAGCTTTTCTACCAGGGAAATGCTGCAGGAAGACATATTCTTGGCTTCCCAAATGGTTCTTGATTACAACCCTTGCTATTAACAGTTTTGCATTTTCTGGAAATTAATGAGAAAGCCTTATCAAGCCTCTTGGATATATGAAAAGATTTTCAGCAGGGAGAGCTAGTGGTTGAACTAGATAGGTGATACTCTTTACTAGACTAGAGGCTTAGCAGAAGGGAAAATTAAGTAATTAACTAGAAAACCTGCTAAAAGACATTTTTATATTTTAAGCCAGTCAAGTAAAAGGTATCACCTTGCTGTATAAAATCTACATAATGGTATCACTTAAAATACTCTTATTGTATGCTAGTCTTCTCCTCCAGTTCACAAATTTTAACAAAATACATCCAAGTGTTAAAAGTTGATGGATCCTGCTGTTGACCTTCTGTCATTGAGGAAAATTGTTCATTTATTCCCATTTTTCTGCCCTCAGTCATGGGTCACAATGGTCAAATTTTACTTCTTGCAATTCAAAAATTATTCATTACTGCACCATGAGGAACTTCACTAGATGCCCAAAAAAATATGAGTTGGTCCCTAGTTCTTTCCTGCTAAATGTTTTATTGATAAAATCAAAGATTTACAATAGAGGATGCTTTTTGTTTGTACCATAATCCTGCAGGGTATCTTCAGGATTCTGCTTTCTAGGAGTTATTCAGCTGATTTATTAAGAAAGTGAGCAAGGTCTAACTTGCCCAGATTATTATCTGAACCTTTTGAAATTAGGTAAAGCAAGCTTGTTTTCCAGTTCTCCGGAAGAGTTGCTGTTCTTAATAAGGCTGCGTGTTTTTACTGTGTATCTAGTCACTTAAAAGTTCAAAATCTAGGCCTCATCCTTTGCTGCACGCAGTCCAAATCCCTTTGGGTTGTTAATACTAAAGAAAGTGATGATAGAGTTAGGAATCTTTGATGTTACTTCCAATTTAAAAGAACTATTTAAGGTCCTTTTCTCATCTAGTACAGCAGGTAGTGTTTGTGCTTTCTCCTTGTCTCTTTCAAGGAGTTAGCCAGATCTCACCCCACCACTCCCTCCCTGAATTGTTCTCCAAGCCATATCTGCTTGTTCTGTCAGGTTTTTTGCTTTCTTCTCCTACTCTCCTGGTTCTTATGGTGTTTCTCCTGACTTGTCTCTCACTCTCCTGCAGCTCTGTATGTGCAGCCCTCTACCAAAAGCAATATAAGCCTTAGCTTACCCTTTTCTAGAGTGCCTGAGTGACCCCAGAAATTTTTCTTCTAGTTTCAATATGTGCTGTGTTGATTATGATAGATTCTTACCTGTGTTAAAAAACTTCAAGTCAGCTGAACTTCCACACATGGAGATAGGCTTCAGGGTGCTGAGGTGGCTGGTGATGTGTCATTGAATGCAAAGATTGTTCCGAAGAGAGCTCCAGTCTCTCCTGCAGGCAAGCTCTGGGTAGAGATTCTTGTTGTTTCACTCCTCCATGAACTTCAGATTTTCCTATTCCTTCACCACTCAAATTTACCAGAAAGGAAAGTAAGATTTTTTCTCCTTACAGTTCTCCAGATCACTTCCTGTGCCTTTTTGTAACAGTGTTTTCTATGCTCCTGTCCTCCAGAGCAGAAGCTGATCTTAAGAGATAGTATGATTTTTGGTTGAGATGCCAATGGAAAGCTGTACTAACTCTCTAGTCTTTTTGCTGATATTTTGCAGGTCAGAAGAGTGCCAACCCAAAAGACTCCCTCTGGAAGGAATTTCTCTTTAAGGGACTCTTCTGGGAAGCTGTCAATGCTCAGCTCATTGAAGAGTCATGGACTGGGTTGTGCCTCCCACAAACTGTGAAGCTATATAATGGTCAGAGCCAGTCCTTTACAGATTATACCATCAGCACTGAGAAAGATTCAGGAAGGAGTGATCTAATAATATTGCAGTGAAGCAAGTGGAAGATCTTCCAACAGGTAGTGCGTTGTTTTCTGGGACAATTTAATAAAGCTATAGTGACCCTGTAGTGTTGAGGGAGTAATATGTGCATCCCTTAGAGGTAGTTATCTTATTTCTGTGGAGAACCATGTAATTAGTGGTGTTCTAACAGCTGCTTTCCATTTCCAGGTTGTTCCACTCTTGTATCTTGTTCAGAATTGAAGATCACTTAAGGACATTGGCAGATAAGGTTCTTTTATCCACAAAATGCCCTTTCCTTTCCTTGGCTTTATCTTTTCCTCTTTCAAGCATCAACTGTTACGGCAACAGGAAGGTCAGAGGCAAATAAGCAGCTGGCAGTCTTCCTAATGGGCAGAAACATGGGCTGGAATCCCTCCTGAATTCAACAGCACAGTGGTAGAACTGCAGTTGCATTACTAACAGTGGCACAGAGTGCATTTTGAGCTCACAGGGTCGCTGGATTTAATGAGGTGAGATACTGCTCGTGCTAATTCTTCAACAAAAGCTGAACAATGTGATGCATGCAAATGCAGAAAACACAGGTTAAGGTTTTAAAATGACTTTCCCTATTTATTTGTTTTTCAGAACAAATTGGTAAAATATGGTTTGGGCTGCAAAACTAGGTCTGACCTAGTTGCTCACTTGATTCTGCACTTCTTCAAGCAGGAAAAAAGAGGGACATTGTGGTTGCCTCTCTTAATCTGGCTTTAATGCAATGCCCTTCTTTTAGCCTTGCAGGTTTTCCACAAATGAGAGGAAGTGTGTGTGTGTGTGTGGGGAAGTAGGTTTGACAAGTCTGGAATGAAATACTGGTGTTCCAAGGTTTGATTTCCAATATACTTGTATCTAATCCCTTCTGCTGTTGCTGTCTTTTGTTGGACCCTCACTCTGCAGACTGTTTTTCTGACATATTTCTATTATGTTTGAATCTGTTCTTTTTTTGTCTGCTGAGAGTTTGCTGAGCTCAGACTGTTCCCAGTTATAGGATAAAAAAAGGTTATTTTACAATCGATTTGCCAATAAAGGGACAATGTTTGGTAACTTACCCTTTATTTGACCACACATTTAAATTATGCAGATTTACCAGGTCTAATGTGACAGATTCATTCCTGATGTGATTGAAAGGCTGAATGTCCGTAGTTATCTGTGAATGGATGTGAATATGTATTTCTGATCTCATTCTTACTCTCTTCAACTTGGATTGAAGTGTCAATCCAAACTCCATTGCTTGACATCATCTGCTTACTAACTTGAAATGAATCCAGAGTTGAAATGCTCTCCATGCTTCAGGGCAGTTCAAATTTGAATTTCAAGGAGGAGGATGATCTGGAGGTAGACAGGAGGAAAGCCAGTGGGGTTCCCTAATTACTAGAAGTGTTTTAGTTAAGTGAAGTAGAGCTACACAAATTTGATGATCCGAGTTCCTCTTTAGACTGTTGCTGTCTATTCGGAGATATCTGCACTGGTAGTAGTTCCTTCCCACAGCACCACAGTTGTGAGAGCTATTTCATCCTGTCAGTTTTAATGGAAGTTAAACCAGGAGTAATAATATTTGAAGGCTGTCACTTCTAGCTGACAACTACTTCATCTCCATTTTCCTGCACGTAGCTTTATAAGCATCCCCTGCAAAGGTAGATCTTAGATATCTGGACTTCTGCATGCTTATATTGTATATGAACTACCTACAAAATCTGTTTGTTTGAGAGCTATTCAAAAGTCAACGTTTAGACATGTAAGGTATGAGAATGTGTGTCTGGGTCTGTGTTTGATGGCAGACTTTGGATTTAATCCTAAAATACCTTCCAGGCTGCAGCTATAAACACAACTGCTGTAAGCAGCAGTGGATATGGCCAGCTCAGCATGTGTCAAGTTGTGTGGTGGCATGTATCAATAGAACAGCTCTTCTGCAGTCACTATCTTTAGTGCTGGGGCATCCCAGAATACTGCAGCTGCTGCCTCTTGCACTGAGATGCTAAAAGCCTTACTTTGGCCCCTGCTAGCTTCTACTCCTGGGATCCCTTATTCCTCCCCTATGACGGAATGGCCATCCAATGCTGAAAGACACCTGGGGTCCCTGGATCTTGGTACCCAGCCATCTAGAAGCAGAGCAGAAGGAGTTGGAGCTGTTACAGCACTCTGGGTTGGAAGGGTACAGAAAGCAGGGCCTGGGCTGTCTGGAATCATGTGGCAGTGAAAAAGTATTGAATTAATTTTCTGCATATTCAGGGCAAGCTGTCACTGTGCCCCAGCTTTTCAGGAATGAGAAGGAGTTACAGTCTTTACAAACTCCTCTAGGAAGTGTAGTAGTGCTGCTCACATAGAGCCCGTGAATCAAAGCCTCTTGGGAAGCATGTTTGCAGTATGGGGATCAGTAGAGGCAGTGATGGGGGTCTCCTCTATAGAGCAGCATGTGCACAGTGATGCAGTCCTGGTTATGTGACACAGGGGCTGCTGCCCAGGGCCTCTTCTGTCCTGCCCTCGGAATCCTGGCCACATCCGGACTCTGCTACTGTCTATAAACAGCATGGTGAGTTCAGCTAGGCTAAGTGGGCATCAGCTAGTGGGCATATGCTGAAAACTTTAAGGACGCCCAGTAGCAGGGAGAGTAGAGATATTCTTTCTTTTTGTTCTGGGAGGAATCACTGGCAATACCTTTTTAAAAGCATTATGTTATAGGAGCATTTAGTGTGGCTTGGCACCACAAGTTCTCATCACTGTGAGAAGCCCTCAGCACTTTGCAGAATTTGGCTGCACCTCATCACCCCTGTTCGACTGTCACATGAGCTCTTCCTTCTTTCCCTACACCTTTCCTTGCTCTCCGAGCATGGTAGGACACTTCCTCTTTCCCCCCATTGCCACGGTTCCCAAACCTGTGAAATTGCTCTTGTTTCTTGGCACTGAAATCTGTTCTACTCCCTGTGTCTTTGGGTCTGATTTTGCTTCTGAGTTCAGTGAGGCTTCTGTCCGTAGTTTCAATATACTGGGAGAAGGACATTGTTTTTAACCAGCAAAGCAAATAACTTGAATTCTGAGCAGGAAAGCCCTTTTAAAGCATAATTCATTTTAAGGCGAAGTGCTTTCAAAACCAAAGAAAAATCCTAAAAAAAGCAATCCTTTAACTACACAAATTGAAACAAATTTGGCACATTGAATAACATGTTAATAAGCATCTTTAAAATAGATGATGGTTTTGATCTGATTTATTTTTCAGTCCTGTGGAGACAGCTGATGAATTATATATGGTTATGGCACTTATGAATTGTAAGTCTCCTCACGACTGAAGGCAAATGTCAAAGGCACCATGTGTTGGAACAAGATATTTTGCTTGGCAGGTATGGCTTATTCAGGAAACAGGCTTCTGTTTTATACATACTCTGCATTGCTCAGTTGGGTTTATCTGTTCTTTGAGCACTTATCTTGTAGCTGTCTCATGTGGCTGAATACCTCCTTCTCATTCAGGTAAATAGCATTTTCTTTAAAAGTGGAGAAGGAAGAGGGTATGATCAGTGAATCCTTTCTCTTTGGCACTCTTCTCATAAGCAGTAAGCAGAACATGTCTGTCACCTCTGCAATTTGGGGGCACAATGTGAGCTGGGTTAGAACTGAGTTGCCATAAGGCAAAATGTTTGTGCCCATGTCCTTTCCTCTTTCTGACTTTATCTTCCTGCCTGAGTGGGAGCAGGTTTCTCCTGTCAGTGCTCAGAGCTCTGACCTGGCCTTTTTCCAGCAAACAGAAGAGACTTCCGACATTCAGGCTGAGCAAAGGACATCTGATGCTAAGCTTATTTCTCCTGATCTTCCAGGGCTTCTCTGAGGGAGGCAAAAGCTTTCCTAGAAGACCTGGCTCTGAAATGGTTCCCTGTAGAGTTTTCATCTGGTCTCTTTTAGCCTCTCATTTCTATCAGTGCAGAGAGCTTATTCTGGGGATAAATCTAACAACCTTGGTGCTGACTTTTGAGAGAGGAGTGAAGTGTCTCCCCCTCTACTTCTGAGCAGCAACAACTGCAGTCTGCAAACTTTGCCCAAAAGTGGGTGCTGTTCTTCCCAGGCAGTGCCTGTGAATGTGAGCTGGTTGAAGGGGAAATGGGAAGACGATGGAAAACAGCATCATGCTTGCAGCACTGATAATGGAGCACCCTCCAGGAAATATGTTGTATCCACCAGAAACCCAAACCAGAATGTTTCCTGCTGAGCCTGTTCATGTTCTCCCTTCACCTGAGAAACTAGTGTAACTCAGTGAGACTGGGAGACTCCAGATACAGGGACCATCATAACTTTAACGTCTGTGTATTGCTAGTATTTTACTGACTCTGCAGGAAAGAACGAAGTGTGGTTTGGGCCAGCATGATGGAAGGAGGATGGGGTTGGTATGAATGAGAGCAAAAGTATTCATTTCCTTATAGATTGACCTGAGCAAGTCAGACACTGGATAGAATATGATCCTTGTTGAGTACATCTAAAGATGAGATTACCAAAGAATTCTGACTCTGTAACTGTTCCAGTAGAACACACATCAAGGAAAAGTAGAGCTTCAAGTTGTGGCAAGCACCTGTACAAATATTGTCCCTAACAGTCCCAAGTGGTTGGAGATGCCATTGTGCACATGTGAAACATGCCTCTGATAGCTGCACCTTGATTCCTGTAGCTCTGTATTCTGTCTCTTTCTCCTAAATCCTCATCTCTTGCCTACCTGCTCTCCTTACAGCCACTGATGGCCACTTCTCTGCTGTTGTGGTCCTGAGCCAGTCTCTGTAAACTCGGGCACTCTGCTGGATGGTGGTTTTGAACGATTTCTACTTTCTGTTTTTAACTGTTTCCTACTTGCTTCTTTCTGGATGCTGCCTCCCTCACAGATTCTAGAGCTGTGATGAGACAACACAGGGCAGTTTACAGGGACCTCTTCAGAGTACATTCTGTTGTGATTCTTTAGTTCTTACAGAAATGATTGATTCCCTCTTGCATTGTAGTCCCAGGGAGGTAGGCTCATCTTTCACCAGTGATGAGTGGTGGAGTAAGTACAAGGGCAATGGGGATGTAGCCCTGATGAAAATGCAATTGGAATGTAGGGTTATTTCTCTGCTGTTACACAGCAGACACCTCACATGTGAGAGTTTCCTTTCTGCTAGCAGCGGGTTTCATAGATGGACAGTTCAGGTGTTCTGAGTTGATACAGGTGTATCTTGGCAGAAACACAGCTGAACTGATGCAAAGGATATTGTTGACTGTCCCTCAGCTGCTGGAGTCAGGATACATTTCTGGGTTGGATAAGATGAACTGAGTGGCAGAGACAGGAGATGCCACTAAGCAGATTTTAAGAAATTTCATTCAAACCAACAGCTTTCTAGAATCTAGCATCTGAATTTCTCTTCTCATACCAGGTACAAGGGATATGATTAGCATAGAGATTTCAAAAGCAATGTACTTCAATATAATGGAAAACACTGACCTGTATCTGATTCCATTTGGGATCTTGGTAACAGTTGCAAATGAGGCCAAGCTGATTCCATCAGCATAGCGAGATTTTAAGAGCCCTTCTGGAGTATGTCCAGAATACAAAACACAGCCAACACCCTTGCATTATTAGCATGATGTCTCTCTGAGTGGGTGATGTGGGTGTGTGTGACTTGGTAGCTAAAGGGGATGTTGCACTGCTTAAATTTCCAAGGATGAATTCATTGAGGCCTTAATGCTTGATGAGGCTGGGATGCTTTTAAGCTGGGGAAGGAGAAAGGTTGATCTCCTGCTGGAACTCCATTTTGCAAGGTGTTCCTTTCTTTATATTGACAAGACTTGTTCTACTGCTATGTGTTTTTAGTAAAAACTGTCTTTTTCATCCAAAAGGCTAGTTGTTTGGGATCTTTTGCTTGTTTGTTTGTTTTCCTTTTCCAGGAAATATCGTTTTCCCATGCAGTGTCAGTGGGATTTACCAAAAGAAGCAAATTCCCTTCTTCTCCATTTTCCAGGGAGAGACTTGGGCAGTGAGCAAAGGGATTCTTGCAAAGTGAGAATAGCAGTGCACTGAACTCTAGTCAGAAGTTTGTTATATGTATGTGAGTCTATATGTACATATGAATATACACCTATTTGCATATGTATTTCATGAAACCCTGAGCACCTTTGTGGAAAAATGTCCTTGCCAATATTTTCAGTTTCATTAGGCTTTCCTTTTCTGTTCTAATAATCCAGGTTCCTTTGGGTATGATCAAAATCTGTGCCTATAACTTTCTCTTCAGTTAGTTTCAATCTCTGTATTGTATTAAAGCCATTAATTTTCTGACTGCCCTCTCCCTCATTCTCTGATGATGTGTTGGGCCTATAATCTCTGGATCCTTGTGTACTGAAATTGGTACAGTGTCTGCCGTCCCAGAGGGGCCTCCAGAGCATTTCTGATGGTAATTTCAGGACAGGATGGGGGAGGCCTGATGAATCTTAATCACACATTTCTCCTTCATTACCCTCTACGCATCCATTTCAGCATATCTTCACATTGTGTCTTTTAAAATTGTTTTCCTTTTCCTTTGTTTTCCTTTTGTTGAGGCCATACCCTTGGCTTAGTCACTCCGTAGTTCTTTCTATGTCAGAAGCATGCCCTTATGTTACAGCAGAGCCTTGCATAGCTTAGTTCTGCTGCTTTGGCAGTGGGAGAATTATCTCTTTTTTTCACTCAGATAGTAAAGTTTCCCCTTGGTATACATAGATTAATCACAGTCTTTGTTGGTTCCCACTTGGAGCTGTGTCCCAGACAAGAGTAGGCTGATGTGTCTGCCAGCCAGGGCACTCTGATGGTGGTGCTAAGGTGGTGTAGTTCCCATCTGCTACTTTGGCTCATCTGAGCCAAAAAAGGGTTTGTGCTGGGCCGCTGTTTCCTGCCAGCCATTTTCATCTTTCTTATTTAATGGTGAGCAGAAAATGTATAGGACACACCATTTGGGTCTGTTTCACAAAGAATACGGGTGGTGCTGCTGCAGTGCTATAACTGAGCTTTGTAGCTGTTGAAGAGTATCAGAAGCAGTTGCTATTTCCATGGCTACTTTGACATATTTGGTTTCAAGATCAACAAGAACTGCTCATTCAACTCAATTGATTTGCAGCCCATTTGATTTATTTTCCCACCAGTTTTTTTATCACTTCTGAAAAATAAAAAGAAATTCTGCCAGCATCCCAGTTAGTTCCCTACCCTTCATCAAATAATAGAGAGTAAGGACTAAGCAGAGTTCGTCGTGCAAATCAAAACAGAGATTGGGAAAGATACAAAGCTGAGCCTGGTGTGTCCTTGCCTCTGAAAATCTGAGACATAGATGGGTGCCAAGACTTCGAGAGGATGGGTTCAAAAAGGGTCAGTTTTCAGCTGCTGTCTCTGCCTTTTCCCCCTCTCCTTCCCCTTTTCCCATCAGCTTCTCTGTACATCATCTCCCTCTTCTGGCTGTTTCAGGGTTACAGGAGCAGAGGGGCTGCCCTCTGGCCTTGCAGAGATGTTGAAGTCATCGTGTCAGCATGAGCACTCTGACCAGTATTTCCTCTTGGACTCAAAGATGTCTTCTGTGGCAAGAGGAACCTGGGAGGAAATTGTATAAGACTAGAAAACAGAAGACATTTTCTCACCCTCTTGGTGGGAAAGGACAATGGTGCTGGTTGAGGGGTAGCGGTGATATGTGGAGGCTATTTCTTCTTGCACACTTCTTACCCTAGGGCTCTGTTACAGACCCTGGGGAAGCTATGTCAGCCTGTCCCCTACTCAGCAAATTCTGTGCAAGAGGAGTTTGCTCATCGTCTTTGACTTGCCACAGCACTGCCACTTTTTTCTGCCATTCCCCACATCTGGTGGGCGACATTAGGAGTTAAAAAGGAAGAGAGGTGCTGGTCTGGGAATTCACAGCCCTCTGGTAGGAGAAAGGGAGAGGGCTGAGGAGGAGGTTAGTACCCTTCTGCTTCAGTAAGACATATGAAGGACACGAGTGCAGTCTGGGTATAACTGGTGTCTTTGGAGCTTTAGCTTAAGGACAACCATTTTATCTCTTTAAGTGCAACGATGCTAAGTTTTTACTAAATATTCTGGTGTCACTGCAACAAAGTGCATATGAAATCAAGGTAGCAGGTGTGATGTGCTTTAAGGATCACAGCATTATCCTATTGGAGCAGATGAAAGAGCAGATGGCATAATTTAAATTCCCAGGTTCTTTAGAGAAGGTCTACTGGAGACTGAAAGGTACAATCCTCATATCATTGTAAGGCATGTCATAATGCTAGACTTAACACGTGACAATCAAAATGTCAGTCATAAAGCAGGGAAGAAAAATTACACTATAGAAGTAGGTGTGTCAAATCTGAGAAGCTGGAAGATTTTTTCTATCTCAAGCTATTATTGTCCTCCAGTGCTGTGTCTTGTACCTCTGTTAGAATACCACTAAGACTGTTTTTTGCTTTTCAATAAGGAGTAATTTCTAAGTAATAATCATGTAGGAGCTTCTATTCTGGAAACACCTGTCCTTTAAACTAAGATCTTCACCCTAATTCAGAGCTGGAGATTCTTCCTTGCTGTTATTTTATACATGAGAATTATTGTTGTAGAAGGTGAATGTGATTACTGCTGTGCAAAGATGCCAGTAAGGACAAGGTGGACACTGTGGGCTTTCTCAAGATTCAGAAAGATAAGTGAAATATCTTTGTGGAATAAAATAACCAGAATCAGGGGGTGGGATCAACAGGCAGTAAATTCTAGGAAGGGGCTTGAACAAGGCTAAAGTATGTGGTCTGGGCAAGTCTGAAAATGCAGAGAACTGAAGATGTGTGTGTGCCTGGAGCATGTGAGACTGAGAGAGAAGGTTTTGGAAGTGATGCTGACAGAGCAAGGCATGGGGAGGAGCAAGCCTGCTATGGGGTTTTTGCTTTGTTGGTGAAATAGAACATTGTGTATATTTTTGTGAGCCAGCAGGATGATACGTGCATAACACCTTTACTGATAAAAGAATTTTTTCTTACTAGGAACATAGATAGTCGTCTGATACTGGTATACTGCTCAGGCAAAGTAGGCAACATAAGAAGAAAAATGCTCTATTAGTTAATTTTTAACTTTATTTAATTTTTTATTAAGGTATTTTTTAACCGGAAAGAAGCAAATATCACTGTCTCTGTTAGATTAGGTTATGGCTGTAGGTGGGAATGTATGTTCTTTAGTGTTCATGATACTTATATGAGGAACTGGCAGAACGGGCAAACTCTGATATAGGTCTGAAGCAATATTGACTGTAGCAGTATTTTTATTTACTTACTGCATTATGTCAAGCGAAGTTATGAGGATGAGCAGTGGGTTTGCTCCCATTGGCTATTCATTCCGGCACTGACCTTACAAAATTATGTGCTTAGGCCCATTGCCTTTGATTTCTTCCGTGGCTGAGGGCTGAAGAAATCTATGTTAGCTGTGGAGCTTGTTGAGAAGATCACCAGATTCACTTAATTAATTCCTGTAATAATAAGCTAGTCCATTAGCCTGCAGTGCCACCTAGCCTCCTCATCCTCTGGGGAGGAGAGAGTATGGCATGAATATTTAGAAAGATAAAAATTACTTAGGAAACATTAATGTAATGATCTTTCCCCCCCCTTCATTTAAAGATAACAATAAGTCCATCTCATCAGAAGATTTTAATCAGCAGTCTGAAGATTGTTAGCTAGTGACAGAAAAGACAGGGAGAATTAGAGATTCTTTTTCTTCAAAATGTTAGTTCCTTGTTCAATGCAAGTATTACTCATAATTTGTAACGTTTGAGCTTGGTAAGGAAGCAGAAAGCTGGTGCATGACTATTAAATTTTTTAACAGTCTGATTCATCTCAAAATGATTCAGAGACTATTGATAGTTATCCTGTCAGGAGTTGCCATCTCTGTGGTGAAGTTGGAGTGGTTAGTGACATACCACTAGTGCTTTGTGGCATTTTACAGCATTCATGAGTTAAAAATATGCAGGGTAATGAAGGCAGCAAATGTAGTTCTGCTGGAATGCTGATATTAGCACCTCTGCCACCTGAAGAAGTCATGTAGAATTGGCTTGTGTCCTTGGGTGGGTCACAGGGCAGATTGCTAGGGAGAAAAATGGCCCTGGGAAAGCGCAGCCAAGACTCTGATGCCTACTCTATCCATGCATGCCTTTGGGAGCCAGGACCGCTTCTTTCCTGTTCCTCCTTCTTCCCTGATTCTTTGCTGGGTGAAAGGGAGTTGGTGTGCTTGGGTTTGGAGAGTGGCTACTGCAGCATAGCCGTTTGGCTGTGTTTCATGGAACGCCATGGTCCTGGAACTGCAGGAAGAGACTGAGACATTAGCAAGGATGCAGGGTGGCAACAGCATCCCAAAATCTAGCAGGATGAATTGGGTTAGTGAAGGGTAAGAAACATGTCCTTACATCCATGAACTCCACCAACTTTGCAAGAGGCCTTTCTGCTTCTCCCAGCCTCTCCGCCCTACCTGCCAGTTGAATCTTCTTCATCACTGTTGCAAGACAGAATTGTTTCTCCTCACCTTTTGGGTGGCTGGGTTCACATTTTTTTGCTGTTTAGATGATGATCTGACTTTTGTGTTACAGGATTGCTGATAAATGTAAGATGAGGAAAATCTATTAAAATAATCAATTCCTGACCAATACATTCCCAAGACATCTGTGATAGCTTCTGTCTTCTTAAATAACAAATGTATTTAATCTGAAGCTTTGGGTTTCAGTAGCTCTGTAGAAACAAACACAGCTTTTTGCTTTGGCACAGTTAAACAGAATCTCCCTTCATTTAGACTTGTGAGAGATTAGCAGATAGGTCCTGTGTGAAAATCTGCAAATGGTGACTAAACATGGGGCCACTCTCATGATGCCAACAAGAATAGGCAGAAAATGGAAAACATGCACTGCCACAGGCAGCCTTTGTGCAGTGGGCTCATTTGCCATTGCCAAGTAAGACCACAGACTAAGCTCAACAAATGTAGGTGGGATGGGATGGGACACCATTACTGGTTTTCTTTGGTATGGATTTCAGCTTACGTTATAAGAGTGCTCAAAAACTTTGGTAGCTAGAATGTGTAAGAAGGCTTATATGATAATTTGAGGGTGGGAGTAATGAGAGGAAAAAAATCTGAGTTTCATCTCCAAATCCTACTAGATTCTTTATCAGCAGACTTTCCTTCACTGTTTAATGATGCTTTTATATATGAGGTTTTTTTGAGAAGGCACTGCAGTGGGTTTTGGTTTGACTGAAAGAGTCATTTGAGAAGTGCACACGTCTAATGGTTAGACACAGCCTGTTTGCTCATACAGATTTCATGAAGGGGCCTGTTAGAGCACTCTGGGCATGTCTTACAGAATTTATTGGGTTAAGCAAAACCCATCACTAAGCCTTGTAAAGCTGTAAAAAGCTATCCAGATTCAAAGATCCAATGAATCAACTTAAAGGTCTAACACTAAAGCCATACCTTCTTGCTTTTCTGACGGAATGAGCTGCCCAGTCTCTGTATGTAACCAAACAAGAGATGAGGTACTCCTGGGGAGTTAGAGAGCTACCATCTCTGCTTAGGCATAGATTGATAGCTCACTCTTTAAAAATAACAGAGGTTTTAAAGTGATGGGTTAAAACTGGTAAAAAAAATTACAGGTCATAGCAGTATTGTGGCCATAGTAGTATTGGAGCTATCAAAAGGCACTTGTGGATGCACCTGCTGTTGGCTGTAGTGTTTGTGTTATTCTAGAAGCTAAAAGGCTCCTTGTATTGTTGGAATGCTATAATAGCCCCAGAGAACTGCAGCATTCTATTGTATCTGCTGGCTAATCATCCAATATGAGTGGCAAGTAAAATAAGGAAAGGGAATTAAATTCTAGTATTCTGAAAAAAGCCCAGCAACCAACCACAGTGATTTGTAAGGGAATTCATACAAAGAAGACAGTGGAGCACCTGTAATTACTAACCACTATTAATAAGCTGTAATGACTAGTTCTTGCAAGTTGCATTTTACCCTACTTTCAAGATACAATTGTTCCATAGAAAAGCAATGGAAAAGTTAAAAATTAGGACCAATTTTGAAACACTTTTCAACACTTTTTGTGATTTCTTTATTTCCTTTATAAAGGTTCAGGTTCTATGAAAGGACTGCAAAGAGATATAGAATAAGGAATACCTAAATCCTGTGAATAAGCTGTGATGCGTGTCTGCATCTCTTTAATTAATACCCTGTACCACTAGCTTTGATAATTTTTCTGCAGAATATGATAGCATGACTGAGAAAGAGACCCTGGACACTAATCAATAGACAGCTTGAGAGTGCTGGAACAGTGTAGCTTAGTAGCTGGGGAATATGTCTAGGAACAAGTGCTGGAGCTTCTGTCTTCTTTTCTGTGGGTTGTCTTCACCCAGTGTTAAATGCATAAATTGCTTTGGGAATGGAGCCTGGGCCTCTTGAATCCTTTGTTGTGTGGTGAGCAAGAAGGATGTAAGGTGTTGCGAGAACATAAGGCTAGGTTTCCAGTTCCCTCTAATCTAACAGGTGATTATACAAAAGCCATTCAATGGCCCCAACAGGGTGTTTTTGAAGGAGCTTGGCCTTTTTTTCAAGATTCTGTGCTCAACACAGTAGGATGCATCAGAGCACATCAGGCAGATTAAGTGATCTGGGGTATTACATGCCACCATGCTGATTCCTGGGTCTCTGTCAGACTGCAGCAGGAGTGAAGAACCACAGTGCCTTGGCTGGGGTAGCTTTGGGCACACTCAGCAGCAGAACAAATATTGTCCTGGTTCAAGGGGGAGGCAGCTTAGACACATTCAAGGTTAAGCAGACCCCAGGTTTTTGGATCACATCTTATGATATCAGTTCTTGTCTTCTTTACAAGTGTGGCATTGCTCCTCCCTTCAGTTCTCTTTGGTCCTGACTGTACAGCAGATTACGCTGTTTGGCTGAAATCTGGTCACTTTGCTGCCCCATACCTCTGTGACATGGGGTTGATGATGTATCTTTTCTCTTGCCATTCGCCTGTCACATCTCTTTTATTACTACTTTTCGTTGGGTAGGTGCACTCTTCTCCTGTGTGTTCATATAGTGTCCAGTGCCTGGGTCCCTGCCCCCCCACCACAGCTTCTAAACATTATCTTAGCATAATGCAAAATAAATAATATGAAGATGTTGCTGTGGAAAAACCCTGTAAAACTAAGCCTGCTTTGCTTCCCAGAAATACAACACAAATTACTGTGTACTGTCCCTTTTAACTGCATCCATTAGCTACTTTTGACCCATGATAGTTTGTACTGTGAATTTTAATTAGCAATGATAACAACAACTACTTCCCTAATCCTTAGCATAAGAATGAACAGGAATGTTCAGCCTTTTCATCCTGGCTTCCAGGTTGAAAGTCTCTGTGTACATTGCTTGGCTCTGAGTCGACAGTGTTGATTCATGTAAACAGAGGAGATAGTCCTGTGCTCCCCTGGGGCCTCTCCATGGCCCAGGAGCACCATTTCAGCCCAGCCTGGGGCCATAAGTCCCTGCCCCTGTGACATAGATAGGATCCTGGTCTCCAGCTCTGCTTTGCTGGGCCCAACCCATGGGCTGATGTCCTGGCTTGCCCTTAGACCTGCCTTATTCTTATGAATTTGCCTGATGATCTGGACTCGTGGCTGAATGTGGTGGCCATCTGCAGGCCTGCCCTGCACACCTTGCTTGTGGCCTGTAGGAGACAGACCTGGATAGGGCAGAGACTCTGCTCTGTCAGCCATGTTAGGAGCTGTCAGCTTTCATTGCTTCCTGACAAAGAGTTTTATATTAAAAAGTTGGGAAGTGTAGCTGCAATGAGAAGGGAGATGAAATGCAAAATCAGGATTGACTCAATGAGGAATTCAATGCAAATATTAACTTTGTTTCCTCCATCTACTAATACACACCTAGCTTTGAGCCACAAATCCCCACAGTCTCGGGTGGAATCCTTTAAATGATTAAAGTAATCCAATTTGAGTGTTGTTCTTTCCCTTTGTGGTGCAATAGGAAGTTAAATATTTCACATGCTACCTTACACAGGGCAAAAGCACATTGCTGGCATCCTGTGCTGATTTTCTCTCCCCGTTTTTTCCCATAGCCCATTCTCAAGTCTGACCAGGATCAGTCAGATCCTTGGTATATGCAAGTGCCTTGGTTAGAAGTGAGATTAAACTCCTTCAAACTCCTTAATCAAAATACCTCCTCTCACACTCCCAGAATAAGGTTACAAAGCTCCAGTAGCTGTCCAGGTGATGATTTACTCCTGTAGATGGAAGATGGGAATTGCAACTCCATTTTCATTCTCGAATACCTTCTACCATTCTCAAGGATCTGAAAAATACTGTCTCTAGTTTTTCAACGGCCATTTTATATTTTCTTTAAAAAGGATACTCTTGACTAATGTGCTCAGAATGGGATAATAATGACAACTTGACATATGTAGAAGCACTTTATACAATTCAAAATTACAAGTTGTCAAAAAATATAATGGACAGCCAGGGGTGGTGTACCTGATGTGGAGAGAAGACCATTAGTGTTTTGAAGTTTAAACTGGGCAGCCCTGCTGTGAAATATACTTGAAAGCCCCATTGTCTGCTGGGTTGCTTCCGAGCCTTTGAAAGTGCATGAGGGTAGATTAAGGAAAGATGTTAATTTAAATTAGAATTCCTGAATAGCAACACAAGGAGACAAACTCGGAGATAGACCATCACCTCTAATGCAGCCATTATTTCTGTGTTGCACTGCTGTTCTTTTGTTCTTGCCCCCAGTGGAATGTCTCAGCTCTGTTTACAGTGCCCAGCAGTGCCACTTTTGTGACTGGGACCTGGAGGAGGTGGCTGAAGTTCTCAGCTACTGACTGCCTTGCTAAATGTACCAGGTAATTCCTTAAGGTTGTACCTGATTCTTGGCTTTTTAGTCCATGTTGGGTAGCAGCACTATTTTCCTTTTAACCCTTTTCACCTCTTTCTCAAGGAACACACATAAGACCACGTTGTCTCCTCTAGACCCCAATCCTTGAAGATGCACACCTACTTATACATAATAGTAAGTGGGGATGACCACAGATAAATATGTGAATGCCTTTAAAGGGATTGCTAGGAATGTGGAGAATCTGAGAAAGTCCGGGCTTGCAACAGGCTGCTTAAATGTGAATGAAGGTGCTATCTAGCGTTAGGTGTATGTATGGAAAAAATGTGTCTGCTTTGTCCTAAAACCAGCGTAAGTGGTTAAAAGAAAAATTTAAAACACAACCCAAAGCTCTAGTTCCAGCTGCTCAAATGAGTAGTAAGAACAATCACCTTTTCCTCTGTATTTGCAATTCATTTAAATGGTAATGTTTTTACAATGCAGGATATGGGCTCTGGTGCCTGTAGGCAGCGAGGCTATCTGTGGGGTTGTACTCATGCTCCTGAAAGAGCAGTTCACTTTCAACTGGTATCAGCCCGAGCTGTTGACGAAACACTTCAGCACAGCCCAAAGCAAACCAAGCCTTGTGAAGAATTTATGTGACTGTAAAACAACTCATATTAATGAGCTCTTTGAATCCAGACTGATCCCTTCTATTTGGAGCTAGAATAAGTTGTCTAGAATAGAATGGGGTAAAAAAAGGAATTTTCAAAGGATCACTGAAACACTGATGAGGCTAAGTCACCATGGGGAACAATTTCTTTCTGTGAAGGGGCAGAGTAGGGAGCCTGAAGCAAGG
Organism: Melanocharis versteri; assembly: GCA_013397845.1. Taxonomy (NCBI): domain Eukaryota; kingdom Metazoa; phylum Chordata; class Aves; order Passeriformes; family Melanocharitidae; genus Melanocharis; species Melanocharis versteri. The sequence continues at coordinate 35,049 of VZTG01001219.1, forward strand.
ACATTTGTAATGTAGCTCTCACAGTTGTTTCAAGTTAGAGGGAGGGAATCCTGGTCTTAATGTGCAAGTGACATTTACTGTGTCTCCTACAGCAAAAGTCTTTTAAATAACAAATGCACATTTAGGCTGGCTTTGATCTCTTGAAGCAATATGATTAGTTTAAAGGCATGTTTTGGGTTTAATTCCACTCCCCCTCCCCCCACCTTCTATCTCTAAAGTTTGGAAGTGGAATGCTGGTCTTTTTTTTTTTTCCCTAGGTGATTAATTTTGGAATATTTATAGGACAAAACATTGAAGCTTGTGGCTGCGTGTCACCTTTCCCAAATCCTAAGTATTTATAGATGTCTGTCTCTGGAATGTGTATCTGATTTTAGTCACTAATTCATTTTAGTGAACTCTGAGCACAGCAGCCATTGGAGTTAATTTAGTAAATAAGCATGCGGGTAAGTGTGGGAAGACCTTGTAATGCTGCTTTTCTTTTACAGTTACATCAGTCGGTCTAATATCAGCTATTCCCTCTCCTTTCGAGTCTTCTTAAAACATCACCATCTCTAGAGCAGGACACATATCCAAAAGTGACAGTCTCAGGGTATCTGTGACAGTTTAGCAGGAGCCTCTGGGTTTCAGTGGGTGGTTTGTCTCACAAGTTAGGGCATGAAAAAAAAAATGATACTGTTTAGCCTCTTGCAGAGGAACATTTCTATTGCTCCATAGCCTTTAAAATGACAGTGGGGGCTCAGTCTAACCTCTGAGGAGTATCTGGACTCTGCAGTGGTGAGGAGGAAGCACCTTTACCCACCTGCACAAACTGCTCCTTCAGACCCAGGCTGCTGAGACAGATGGTTAGTGGCACAGTTTGAGCTGGTGGGCTGGAGAGCTAGGGGTGGGGAGGAAGTCACGGTGCTGGTCAAGTCCCTGTACCATGTGTGTGGAATAGTCCAGCCCACCCATGGAATGACTAGCCCAGATGAAATTACCGTGCTGGAGTCCCTGCCACGTTGCATGTCATCATGCCCAAGCCTGAGCTGTGGCTTTGCACTGTCGATACGCATATTAAGGCAAAGCAGCTCTGGGTCTCCTTTGGCACTGTCGGGAGGAAGTTTTGTGTTCTGGAGGAGGTTTTTATGTCTGACTCTGTTGGGCTGGCACTTAGTTATGCAGGACATGGACTCACTTCCTTTTCCTACTGCCTGCCTTCACTAGAAATTCTCCTGCACACTGTTTAACAAGTCTTTTACAAGACTGCAGCTCTATGGGGTTGTCCTTCCGCTCCTGACAAAGGGAGGTAAGCTCTTCTCCGGACGGGATGGTTCCCATGTGGCTGAAGAGAGGGCTGAGGCATGCTGGGCTTTGCTGATGTAACGGGCTCCCTGCAATTTTCATTCAGATCTGGTTGGCTGTGAGCTGGCAGAGAGCCTCAGCCTCAGATACGCCTCCAACTCGGATGAGGTCATCCCTGCTTTTTTTTTCTTTCAGCTTCAGAAGTCTGTGGTGTATGAACGCTTAAGGCCAGAGTGCTAATTTCCACACCACTGCAAATCTCTGGGAGCAGGAACTCCCTTGTCCCTCTCCCAGCTGCACTCTTTCCCAGCACCATCACAGACTCTGCTCTCCCTTTAAAGAGAGAGGAGGAGCAAAAGGAAGATGAATTTACCGCAGTGCATTTTATAATTGATTCTCGCATCCAGGTCAGAGGGGAGTGTTTGCTGGCAAGACATTGCAGAGCTGCACGGTCCTAACACGAGTGTAAAGTAGCTCCAGGACGGAAGAAACTCCAGACCCTGCTGCTGCCAGAAGTGAAACTACTCGCCCTGCCCAGTCGCTTGGTCCCTTCCCCGCCCTCCCACCGTGTGCCATGCAGCGATGCATCCAGCCAGCAGAGGACGGGGTAGGTCCCCTCGGCTGTCAGTCAGTAGGAGCTGCCCGGCTCGGGACGAGCTGATCGCGAAATAAGGACTGGCCCTGCGGAGAGCAGAGCACAGAGAGCCGGGGTGTCCAGCCCTGGCTCCGTACCCTGCCTGGAAGCATCGTCTGCTCGGCATCTTCCTCCCTCCAGCCCCAGTCCGGATAACCCCGCGTCATCTCTCGCGAAGAACTGCCTTCTAACTTCGGCGCCGACGCCAGGTCTGCCTGCTCGTCGTGGGCAGGATGTGGGTTGCGGCATCCCCTCTCTGCCCCGGGGGCAGCCAGCCCCCTCTTCCTCCCACCGCCGAGCCCCGCGCTGGAATCCCCTTGACACAGCCTTTTCACCATGCCCTGCCAGGGGCGGAGAACCCTCAGCCGAGTGCCTAAGCGGGACCGACTGCAGCACCGCGGACAGAGCCCGGCTCCGGACGGAACAACTCCAGCTCCGCGGACAGATCGCGGCTCCGGGAGGACCAGCCCCAGCTCCGCGGACAGAGCCCGGGGCGCCTCCGGGCTCCGCCGGCGGCAGGGAGGGAGCTCGGCGCCCGCTCCAGCCCCGCTCCGTGCCTTGGTGCCCCGGGTTCCTGCGTACCGCTGGCAGCCCGCTGCGGTAGCGGCACTCCGCTCTGCCGAGAAATCTCCCCGCACGCACTGCCACCCACCTTGCTCACCGTGCCAGAAGAGGGCTTGTATTTGGGCTCAGAGTCTGTCTTCCGTGGATCGGGATTTAAGAGCTTGGACGGTGCCTGGTTACAGTGGTGTATGAGTCTACAGACCTCAAGGTGCACTACAGAGTTAGAAAGAAACCTTGGATCTGTCACGGTGTGGAGGGCTAAAACAAACCCTATTCAACCAGCACACTCAACCCAGGCCTTCCTGCCTCCCTGCAACCAACTTTACACACACACACCCAACCGTGAGAATTCCCTCCTTTCCTCCTCCCTCCATGCTCCTTCCTTCAGCGACTGTAGGATGAGGCATTTTCTTCTATCTGGCTCAGGGTAAAAGCATACCCTGGGGGCATCAAGACACATCTGGCAGGGACTGAAAGGTTTTAATCCAGCCTCTGCTGCAATCAACAATGGCAAATGAACCAGTGATTCTGAATGTTTATGACATGGTGAGTATGAAACACTACTGACTGGGGGGGCAGTGGGGCTGGGTGGGAGTTCATGCTTGGAGGGCAGGCACTGTACAAAGAGGAGCCAAGCACAGATCCCCAGAGAGGCTGATTCCCTCCCCCTCCCTCTCTTCCCGGCCCAAACTCCTCATCCAAGCCTATCATCCTATCATGTCAGAGATGATGCTGACCCAGCTCTTTTTTTCTTTTTTAATGTTTAGCATATTGGGCCAGATTACAGGTATTGTGCCAGATTTTCTGCAGGATCTTAAGGAGGGAAATGTGATCACCTCTGTCTGTGTTAGAGATAATTGTCCTTTGATTTTGGGTGAACAAGCATTACCAGGCTATAGGGTGGTGGTCAGGATTTCATCTAAGGAGGAGAAACAGCTGTAGAATTGCAGTAAGGACATAGTTTCTAGGCTAATAATCTGGATCAATCCCTCATATGCATAAGATTGTAGTTAATAATTTTCTCTGAAGGTTAATTGCAACAACAAGAGTAAGAAATTGTCTGGTGAAGTTTCAGCACAGAAAGGGGCATGGGCACATGCTGCTCAGCAATATTTCCTGAAAGTTCACAGGGTAGCAAGTGGTTTTCCTTGACCTCTTCTTGCAAAGGGGAATGTGAGTGGGTGTTTTCTGTGCCAGCAAATCAGAAGGTCCAAATCTTGGCACAAACCCCCAGAGAGAAGAAGGCTTGGCACAGCCTATTTGCTTGCTGGTCTGACAGAAGCTTAGGAGAGGCATGTTCAGATGAGGAATGTTTTGATGATTATGTATTTCACATTTGTTTTTTGATTACCAACTAATGATTAAAGAAAAGTAGTTTTCAGATCTTCCACAAATTTAGTGAACCTTTCTGGAGAAAATACAACCTTATAAGGCCCAGGTGCTGACTGAGCTCTAAATATCCAGCTCCAGACCTTTAAGATTACAGCATATGTGTGCTTTTTATCATCAGGCAGTGACAACTTTTACCAAGAAGCCCACAGAATAGTGTGGGTTTCCCTGTTGGGGAAACCCAGAGAAAAGACACCAAAGAGATTAGGAGTGGGTTGCTGTAAAAGTCAAATGTCTTTTTATCACAAGGATCAAGGGATCTTTTGTAAACTAAAACAGGTGGGTTGTTTTGTGAGGGAAGAGTGAGTGGTAAGGGTTATTTAGGTAGGACTGTATCTGAATTGGTGAGCAGTTCAAAAAGCACAAGTACAGTGGACTGAAGCTGCTTCTTCCAGAGCTATTATTGGTAAAATTGAGCAAGTTGGTGTAAAATCCTTCCCAAGACTTTGGTCTTGAGTGTTTAATGGTCGGTTGCTTAGCAGCCTGAACTGTGAACTCACCCAAGATGTTCTTCAACCAACAGGTCTGGTAACCCAAATAGGTGGTAGTAGCTAGTGCCTGATAATAAGGGACTCACATTGCAAATGCATGCACGAGAGTTTATCATTAATCCTTTGCGGAAAACAAAGGAGTTGTGTTGTCCCTTCCTTGCAATTTTTTTAGTTTGTTCTGCAGCAGACTATGGCCTCAGCTTAACTCTCTCAGCTGCTGTTGATCCATCCCAAGTCAGTGAATATTTTATCTCTGAGCTGAAGAGATCCAAATACTGGATGGGCATGGTCTTTGCCTTTTTATGTTTGATTGATTGACCCCGAAGATGAAGCCTTAAGTAATTAAGGCAGAAGGAGCTTGCTGTTCATGGTCACTGTGTTCTGAGATGGACACCCAGACACAGTGAACTGAATTGAGGTCATCAGTTTACTTCAGACTGAGTAGTTTTTGCTGCTTTGCAAACCATGAAAATCTTCACTTGTAAGTACTAACTCCATGGGTTAACCAGTCTGTACACAGAAACCATTCTATTTTCATATAGCATCTGTTTGACTACCACTGAGTCACCTGTAGCTCAAGTCCTACATTATGACTATTGAGGCTGCACGCTTTTCCATTGCTGCTATGATTTTAACACCATGAAGCCTGGAATGTAGCCATGCAAAATCTGCACTTTGTTACACTGTGGTGGAGAATTGCGGGGGAACTGAGAAATGAGCACATTTGCTTGAATGACTGTTGGAAAACTAGCCTCAAAGGAAAAAACCCAACAACAACAACAAAAGACTGCTGGGAACAACTATTAACTGGATATAAAACTCTGCTTTCCTGACAGAGAACATGACCCCCGTATGGCAACTGGAAGCACTTACACTGCAGGAAAACTTATCCCTAGGGCAGAAGTTCAATTATGGGCTTTGTGCAGCTATGAAATACCCACTCTATATAGTCTTGTGTATTCAAAGATTATAGCCATTTATCCTTTTACCCATTGGATATGTAGCAGGCTTCTTTAGGAAAAAAAAGTGCTGCTGTTTAATGAGGTGTTTTGCATAAATTGCTGAAGCAGGTAGATCTATTTGTAGGCTTATTTTCTTCAGCATAAAATAATGGAGCAAAAATCACTGGGTATTCTAAGTGCTCTGAATATTGTCATCGAAAGCAACCTTCTGTCACCCCCAGAACATAGGGTGGTTATTTCCTGCTCTATCTCTTGCCAAAGAGCTTGTACACACCTGGACACTTGCAAAACAGAGGGCAGGTGGACTTTGCTGCTCAGTTAGGACATTTTTAAAGAGTAGGTATGCAGGAGACTGAACTCTGATTTAATGTGTAAGTGTGAACACAGAACAACAACATGGATCAGGGGTTTGATCATGGATGCACCTCTTTCCCAGTCTGAATCCAGCTCTTGAATGGACTTAATCTAAGCCATCTGCTGGTTGGAGACCTGCAAGAAATAACTGGGTCTATAAAATCTGTGACAGTTTACTCAGATCGGTCAGTTATCACTTTGCCTTCAGAGTGACAAATCAAATTCCCTTTCATAACTTGCAGCTCTCTTCCCTCCAGTCTGCCTCAATAAGCTGTTTATCATGGAAGAAATCTTACTTAGATCACAGGGTTGACTTTTTTTAGCCAAGATATTATCCTGTTCCCTCATCACTTTAAGTCTTTCTGGCGTACTTTGGAATAGTTTACTTAGTCACTGTACATTAATAAATGTTGCCTACTTCAATCAGGCAGAAGAGTAACTGCAATTATTGCTTGGGTTTAAATCTTTAGCAAGCTAAACATATTCCACTAAAAACAGTTTGCCTGGGAGAGATTCAAGTTTGGGGGCTTTCATTATATTTTCAGCTTATTGCATAGCACATTCATGCTATCTTATTAAAGCAAAGATATTCATATCACTGTTGTCCCTCTCTTATTGCAGCTGAGGTTGTCCTGAATTTCCACTGTCTTTGCAGCTGATAACACACAAAACTGTTGTTTTGATCTACTGGCATTTTTGCTTATTCCTTCTGCTGGGGAAAATGATAGCTGTGAAATTTCCTGCAGTGATGAGCTGAACAGTTGCTCTAAGTGAATGGTAGAACTTGAAGCCTTGAAAGATTAAGTAACGGACAGTCACTAGGATTTCCTTTTTTTTTTCCTCCTTCATATGTTGGCCAAACTGAATGTATTTAACAAATAGAGAGCAAAAAGGAAAATATTGCCTTTGGGGGATTTTAATTAAATTCTGGCAACTCCTTGGCAACTCCTAATATATATATCTATATTAAATGAAACGCTTTGACTTTCCTTCAAATATTTGCCAGTTATTTCTGTCCAAAGTTATTAGCCAAATCTGAATCATTTCAGTTCTCCAAAACACACTGTTCACTCAAAAGTTTGCCATGTTCATGGAAGGTGTACAATATTCTTATTTGTTCTGTGGCCAGTCACAAAACTCATAAGAATTCCCTCTTCCATGAATAAGAACTGGCTAGGGAGAATCTTGAGCGTTTTAATCTTCTTCACAGGCTTGTTGTGGAGGTAAGCTCAAAGACAAATCCTAAAATTCCTGAAGGAAAAGGGGAAGATTTTGTGCTTGGAATTTTACTTTATCACTGACTCTTCAATTATCCAGATTGTTATTCATTCTTCTGTCTTCAAACCATGTCAAGCACAGGGTACTGGATAACAAAGCAGAATGGTGAGCTAACAGGGGCCTGGTGTCTGGAAATAGGTTCCCCAGAGTGCAACAGCATGTCCCACAGGACTGCTAAATGCTCTTTGTTCCTGGGAGTAGTCAGACACAGTGCTGCTCAAAGATGGTAGTGCAAGGGATCAGGTAGCCCTCAGGTGCTTGTTTTATGCATCTCCCTACAGCTTTGAGTTGGCCTTCTGTGCTGGTTTTGTGTTTGGTTTGGTTGGGTTTGTTTCTTTGTTTGTTTGGTAGGACTGAGTTTAGATTATTCAACTGTGCATATGGTGCATAATAGGTTCAGGGTTCATAATCACTCTTGTGTCATACTATTATACTTTCTATTATGGGCCCAAAAACTCCCTGGGAAGACTCTTGGTTAAAGGTCAGAGAGCTTAAATAGACAACTGCTGAGAATGAGGGAGGAGGGCAGAAAAAGCTGCTCTCACTGGATAACAGCAGAGTCCTGAGCCCAAGGTAGGAGAGGTGTGTCCAGACTGCTTCATTTTTCTTGGATGCAACAATTCCCAGTGCAAATGCTCTTGACATTGAAAAAAATATCAATAATTTTTTGAAAATAGGTGTTATGGCAATTTTGATGGCAGTACATTAGAGGTTTCAAATAAATCAGGCTGAGCAGCCTGGCAGTGTGTGCAGGTGAGGAAAACTAGGCTTTGTTTCTCTTTTCCTCCTAGACTGCATCAATTTCATTTGAGTGACAACAGGCTGACCTCAGGCAGGGTAGTCATAGAGTGGGATTGCTCCCTTGCCCTACTTGCATACAGGAGCAGAGGGACAAGGAAAGCAGTTTGGTGATGCTGAGCACTGTGTTGTAGTCAGTGCCTGCTTCAAGCCTGTGAGAAGACGACGATATGCAACTAGACATCCCTCCTCTCTTGTGTCTTTGGAGAGATGAAATCAATTGGAGGAAGAAAAGATTAAAAAAACTAGTACACCGAGCTGCAGCTGAGTCCTTTCCTTCAAGAAGAAGGAATCCAAACATGTCATCTGATTTAAATTAATTAAGAAGATAAAGAGTAAGTGGCATGGCCCGAGTTAATAAGTCCAGCAATGATGTGTGCCCATTTATGCATAATAGGTGAATTTTTGTTGTCTTAGCAACAGTCTGGAGATGTGTTGTCCATCGGGGGAGCAGTCTGTTTGGATGTTGTCAGGGTGACAAGCTGGCTACCTGTCCATGTTACTGCAGATCTTCTCCAGCACTGCTGCCCTGTCACTGGCTGCTGTATGCTTATGCATGAGATTTCTAAAGAGCTGTCTCCAGACTGTACACAGGGCATTGCTCTCTCCAGCCACGGCATTTATCCCATCAGCAAGCTCACTGAACCAGTGCTCTGTTGCCCAGTGGACTGACTTGAACTGACTCATCCAGGGCAACATGGGAGTTGTCACTTCTGCTAGTCCTGCGTGCCTTAGGAAAACTGCTCCACAACACTGCTCCTTTACATCAGCAAATGTAAGAAACCCTTATGAGTGAGGAGAACCCAGGAAAGCTAAAAACAGTGTTAAAAAAAGTGTGAACTCTGCTTCTGGAGCAAAGCCTCACAGATCCTGTCATTAGCCCACAGTTCCCACATCGGTGGTCTTGAGTTGGTTCCTGCAGGTGATAGTCTGACTTGGTGTATCTAAAGCACTCATTTCAAGGCAGCCTGAACTCTTGCGGAGTCAGGAGTCTCCTGTGCAGGATTTCAGGTGTAAGCCCAGGGGCTCAAAGTAAGGTCAGCTCTAACCCAGAGATACGGAAGATCCAGAGTTACTTTTGCTGCTATTGGAAGTTGTTCTTTAACCGCATCTACAGGCAAAGTCACAATCCCCTGGACTGGCTCTGAGCAGCTCTGAGAGAAATGATTGTTTCCTCTTGAAACCATATGGAAGTTGGTTTCCAGTGCTTTTTCTCTGGTGCTGTTTGGGCTTTCCCCTTACAGAAAGGCAGATTCCTTTTAGAACATGACACTTCTGTCAGCAAGATTTAGCTTCTGGCTCACTAGGCTGTCAGGGTTCCTAATTTTACTTGGCTATTCCATAAGACAAACAAATAACCCCCCAAAACAAACAAACCCTTCTTACTATTGATGAAAGCTGATGTGTTGACAGTACTGGGGACTGTCACTCTCCTAACAAATAAATTTATGCTAGCAGTAGCAAAGCAGACCCTTCTGGCTTTTGTACCTCATCCTGAGCGTATAGGTTGAGCTGCTCTGGTGTCATGGCTCAGCTGGTCATCCAGCTTCCTACTCAGGCAGCCCACAGGGACAAAGTTATACATGCAGTGGGAGCTTCTGTAGGGGAGAGCTGAGCATTAGTGAGCTACTCAGTTAGAACAGCTGTCAGATCCATTTCTAAGTGTGGTGATCGGTAGGTATATAGTTGTGCATTAATGCAATGAACTGAATTTAAATGGGTGTCTTAGGGCTGAAAGCTATGTTTGTGACCTGAGTTGCCCTTATTCTAATTCTCTGTTTGTTTCAGTCCCTCTTGTTCCTGTCATTATGCCAAGATGACGTAGCTGATGCTGGGTATGGAGGCAGAGACCAATCAATACAAAAAATCTATGTTTCTGCTGGGGAAGAAAAAAGCCAAAATTCACAGGTCTAATGATTCTTTCTCTAACAAGTGGACTCAAACTGTTAGGAAAGAAAAAAAAAATTGCTGCCATTCTAGGTAAACACTGGATATTTTTTAATGTAAAAGATCCAGAGCAGAGAAAGTAGGTATCTCCTCACTTCAGAGCTTTATCTGTCAGCATGTGAATCTGTGAGACTTCTCATCTCAGAGCAAAATATGAGGCTGCATCCTAAGATTGGAAAATTGTTTTAATTGGTAACTTAATTTTTAAACAATTAATCTTAAGGTGTCTGGAAAAGCAATTATAAGGGAAGAAGAAAATCTGGGGGAAATAAATGATAGGTAGGAATACTGATCTACAGAAGCAAGTGTCTGATGCTAGAAATGCTGAAAGCATTTCAGCCTGTTTAGTGCCTTCATTGTATGTGTCAACACATGAGTCAAATGCCATGTGATTCCTGATAGAGCCACATCTCTGGGAAAGGGAGGACCTGTCACAGTGTAAGCTCTGTTGATTACATGGTTTCCTGAACCTTCAGCCATGGATCTGTTACTCTGTTTTCCATACGGTCATACTTAAACCCACAAGGAACTATCAACCCCTTTGCTGTTCTCTTCAACATCTGCTAGTGAGGGACTTACACTGGATCCTGATGCAAGAATATAAACTTCCTAGATGCTGATTGCTGCCTCAGGGTTTAGAGTGTATGAGGAGCCCAGTGTGGCCTTCCAGAGTGAATTATAGGCTTTGCCATAGGTCAGCTTTCCCTAGGTGCACAGTGTTCTTCTAGACATTTGTTCTTGGCTCATCTGTGTGTCTTGCTCTGTTTAGGATTACTTGGAGCTGATGATTTTATAATTGCCCTGTATTTGTCATCTCCCTCAGCTCTGGACTAGCCTGGTGAATGTGAGAACTGACAGAGAGGAGCAAGAGGTTAACCACAGGATTAATCTGATAAGTCATTACCTCTGTCATTAACCTCTACTCTTGGGCAGCATCTGGGGCAAGAGCCTCAGCTATCTGCTCTAGTTGCATAAGAAGAGGCCTAGGTTGTGGGTATTTTCAGGTAGGGCTCAGGTGCTTTCTTAGCCAATCACTTATCTAGAAAACAAAAGGCTTTACTAGCTAAGCATTGATATAAAAGGACATTTTAGGATATTTGGATGACCTCTGGATTTCTCTCAGGAAAGGTGGAGGTATTTTCTCTCATTGATCCTTTTTTATAGCTATCAACTTTGTACAGAGGTTTTGACTATTTTAGGGCATTTGAGATGGCATGACATACCCAGAGGTTCCATCATGAGTGCTGCTTGTGTGCTGAGGGAGTAACAGTACTAGTTCTGCATTTGGCTTCTACCATTTAGTGTGCTGATGCATCTGGGGTGACAGAGACCAGGTTAAAATCCCTGGGGGACTCAAACACAACTGCCCCTTCACACAGGTCTGCCAGAGAAGCAGACAGCAGGAAACTCTGGATTTGCTTGTCCTGGGTCTCTTGTGAGAAAATATTTCTGTATTATTTGAAATTCTCACTTAGCAGAAGACTGAATATTTCCAGTGAATCCTAGCTGTTCCAGGAGGTTGTCCAGGCTGGAGCCAAGCTATAGTGCTACTCACGCTTGTTCTATGGCCCACTGAGCATGTATTTCAAATGAAAGGAATCTATTCTCCACTTTATACAATTCTAAAACTGCTTCACCATGAAGGAATGAGAATGCTGGACTCCAGATACACTACGATAGGGCGACCAGGCTGCTTCTCTCTGAGGTAGGTGGAGAGTCAAATTTCTTCTGGCAGGCTGAGGTTGTTAGAAAGTTGGTTTGTACCCTCTTTGACAAGTGTCTGGGCTTCTGGTTATTAGGTACAAGCAGAAAGCACTTGCTCCTCCTGGGAAATAAGATGTCAGCCTTGGTCTTCCCTCTTCCTACTGGTTTGTTTCCAATCAGGGCATTTTTAGACAGATGTCAGGCTTTGTTGTGCTGAGAGGTTCTCTTCTGCCCTTTCTTTCTCACCTGTCTACCTAGCCTGCAGAGTCAGTTACTTGTGGAACTTTTTTTCTGAGTCTGTCCCAGCACTAAGAATTCAAGGGCTATTATACCTTTAGAGTAAGCCTGTGATGGAGACATTGTGGAAAGAGGGGAAGGCAGTGCTGCAGGTTTCCAAGTCTGTGGAGGCCAGAGCTAAAAATGCACGTCCCAAGCTGAAATCCACCCACCATCTGTCTCCAGCTCTAACATTCATTGTTCTTGATTGCAGTGCCATTTGCTGTACTTTTATTCACTCTAATTTTTATGGTTGCTCGTTTTCCAAGACAGCTGGCTATCTTCTCTTTGGCAGTTCTTTGGGATGTGGAATAGACCTATTTTCTCCTGCTGGAGCACTGTGCCTTGTGTGCTGGCTACTGTGAGAATCCTGGGGGACAGGGCATTGAGGAATAGGTTGTACTGAATTGAAACAGAACAGATGAATTCCAGTGTAAGCCAAGAAGAAACAGGGGCAAATTAAATGGGTCCAGCTCAAGCTCGGCTGTTCTTGGGACCAGAAGAAAGGAAGTACTATAAATCCTTTTTTTTCCCCATTATGTGTCTCATAATATAAGCAAGAGCTGTGACTTCTGCTGAGCAAAAGCCTCTGGAAGGATGAAAAAATGCAAACCACATGGATCAGTTGTTTTTATTGTCTGGGTCAAATTCTGTCTCCTCTCCCGGGCAGAGTGCTGCTGGCAGGAGATGCTTGGCATCATGGTAGCCAGAGGCCTTGGCAAACAGACAGGACACCCCTGGGGGGCAAGGGAGGACAGACAGGAGTTCATCCCAGCACCGTGTTAATTAGATTGGTTATACATCCCCCTGACTGCTGAGCGTGTACTCTTCTGACCCTTTTATTCAGGCAGAGCTAATAGGAAGGAACATGTCACCAGACAGCTGAATTGGGAGGTAAAAGAGAACGGGCATGGGGAGGAAGAGACTCCTCACACATCTCTTTTTCACAGTTTTTAACTGCACAGGATCAACTAAAACTTTTTCAACGCTCTTTGAAGCGTCCTCTACTCCTGAGAGAAAGGCAAGGAAGCAGGAAGCAAGCTGGAGTAAAAGTGGCATCCTACCATCCAAATCCATCTCTGCAGTAAAGTTATGCTAGGAGGCTCGCCCATCTGTGGCTTTTCAAGTGCTCTTTGTAATATGGCATGTTATTGAAATGCTTCAAGGATTCCCTTTGTAATGTGTAATTACTCTGAGATATGCCGTTCGGTGCCTATTGCAGCTGCTGTTCTGACTAATTTTAATGCAGTTAAAGCCGTTTGTGGATCAAAGAAATTTATGCAGATGAAATTTTAAAGCTAGTGTAAAGAACAATTTAATAGTCTCTAACACATCAAGTACTTAAAAATCCTGTACTTGGTACCTCTGAACTTGGATTTTACTTCTCATACCCACAGGACTTTGAAGTGTATTTCTAACTGTCTGTTACCTCTCCTGAGATCTCAGAGGCGTCTCATTAAAGCTGATGTTCAAGCCTATTAAATACATGAATGCAGCTTCTAATGATGCATCTCATTTCGGTGAGCTGACACCAGGAACTGGCAGGGATCATTGCCGCTCTGGTCACCCAGTGCCTGGGATAGTGAAAGCCACCTGGAGATGTGCAGGATAATACCTTCTTCTGTATTGGGAGATAAAAGCGAAGTGTCTTGAAAAGGCTGGTGACTTCCAGGGGCACACCAACCTTATCACCTTCTCACCCTACCAGCTCCCCTCCCTCCCTCCTGAAAAGTGCAGCCTCAGCTCCGGGAGATTGCAGATGGGGAGCATCTGTCCTTGAGCTCTCAGTCTCTCCAGCCAGTTAATTATTAATCATCACAATATCCCTGGTGTCAAGCATCTGAACTGCCCATGAAGCACGGAGAACTGTTTTATCAGTCGAGTCAGAAAGGTTTCAGTGTTCTGCCACTCATTATTGTAAAGCTGTTGTTCTGTCAAAGAACTTAAGCACCCAGAAGTGATAGTTATCTCATCTGAGCCCACACCAGATGACCTTGTACTAGCAGGGGCAATAAATGTGCAAACTGGGAAAACACAAGAGAAAGGTAAGCTTCTTTCATGGATCTGGCCACAGAACTGGTGCTGTACCGCTGCATGTGATGAGAACTGTAATGCTACTGCAGTTACGGGTATATTGCCCATTATGAGCACCTACCTACTGGGAACATACCTCAATATTTAGCTCCCTAAAAGATACCTGCCGGGCTATTAAATCCTGGGTGGCACAACTAATTTCCTGTGACTGTTGGCTGGCTGTTGTGCCTCTCTGTGGTATGCTGCTGCTTGCCATTGCTTAGAAACAGAGAGATGCTTGAGGTTGTAAGGAACTCTAGGACTTACCTGCGCTCTGGTTCAGCTTGTGTGCTATTCTAAAAGAGACTGAGAAGAGACAGACCAAAGAGTAGGCATGAAAGAAGAAGAAAATCACTGAACTTGTCTCAAGGCACTTCTTACCATTGGGAATATTCAGACATGAGAACCTGACACCTAACTCCTTCTGGCTGCGACAATTCTAGTGGAAACGGAATGGCACCGGCACTTTATTTCTGGTTTAGGCAACATTACGCTTTCCTGCCACCATTTAAAATCCTACTGTGGGAAGCTTTGGGTGTTGCAGGTAAGTGAACCCATTAAGACAGGATGATACACATGACTTAAATTGTGCTCTTTAGGATCCCTAGGACATGATTAGGTCCTCAGGTACCTCTGTGTTCCCCTCTGCCCTTCCTTCTATCCCAGGATGTCTTCACGCAGAATGAAAGAAATTATAGTGGATCTGATGGGATGCTTTTTTGTCTGAGTAAATTGATGGTAGATTATCAATAATTAGCACAGCAAGGGTCAAACTCACTCTTCCTTCATTCTTTACAAAGATACTGTGTAGAAGACCAACTCTTATTTATGTGTAATAAGAGACGGAGATTTTTTTTCCTCCTTTCAGTTCAAACATAACATTGTGTTCAATGACACTGCAATGTTTTGTGGAAAGTACAAGTGCTTTGAACATGTGGGGATCAAAAAGATCTAAACAGATTGTGTCATGCTGCCAACAAAGCGTGTCCTTGGACTCTGGCCGAGAACAACCAAACCTTCATTTTGAGTAAAGCACTGGATGTTGACAAAGAGAAATACCCAAACTTTAGTCCTAGTTCCCATCTCAATTGCATTTCTAGCAAGTCACTTCAATCTCTTTGCCTTGAGTCATCTCACCTGTAAGATGCCCTATTTATGGGATGCTTGAGTGTTTAAAGCTCTGACTGCTTTTTGGCACCTGGGATGTAGCTGCCTGGGTGGATGTGATTCCCATAGGAATGGGAGGCGGCAGCAGGGTTTCTGGGTGGTGGGTTGAGGGGCAGCAGCCCTGCACCCTGCTGGCTGCCTGAGCTGTGTCCAGGGGAGCACATGCCCTCTTGCCTTATCCCTCCTGCTTGCCCTGGCAGCTGTCCCTGGCCTTCTTGTCAATCAGGGGGTGGTGATCCCACTCCCTTCTCACCGGAGCCTGCCTGGTGAGGGTGGAGATTTTCTGAAGCAGTCACCCACCACACCTGCTCCGAGCCTTGGCCTTTACTGCCCTTTGACCACAGACAGCAGATGAAGTATTTAGAGACAGCTGCTATTTCTGTCACTGGCATCCAGACTTCCTAGGAGAAAACTGCTGAAATCTGTGGCAGCTGAAATCTGAGTCAGAGGAAGCTTTTTACTTCAGCATGTACAAAAGCAAGGGGAGAGTGAAGTAAGGGGGAGGGAAAGCTAGATCTCAATTTGCTATTCATTTAGTTCTGTCAGGAAAGCCCAAGCAACTCCAGATGACGGCGTGCAAATTGCAAACACGCAAGTTCCAGCGTGGTGGATGTTATTCAAGGGATGGAAGATGCAGAAGCAGCGGGTAAGAAAACAACGCAGCATGAGGGGGCGGTGTGCTGTGCTTCGTGACAGGATACATCAGCTCCCCCTGAGCAGTTCTGTGCTCTGGACCCTGCTGATGGTACTTAAAGCAGATGTATCTCCATGCTGTGTTGCTGTTGCAGGGGCTGGAACAGGACACCCAAGGGATCTGCTGAGCCTTTTCCACTCCAGGGCATGATCCTTTCCCAGTCTTCTCTAGTGTACTTCCCATTATTTCCCTGGAGAAGGCAAAGGCTGTTATTCCCAATCTGCAGCTGAGGCACTGGCTTGCAGAGAGGCTGACTTGTCTGATGATAGCATATGAGGAATGGAATGAAGCTGTGTCAGGGGAAGTTCAGCCTGGACATTAGAAAAAAGGTTTTCACTGAGATGTGATTGGCCACTGAAACAGGCTCCTCAGGGAAGTGGTAACAGCACCAGCCTTGCATGGTTCGAGGAGTGTCTGGATGACATTTTTAGCCATTATAGTTTAGTTTTAGATAGTCCTGGGAGAAGCAAGGAGTTGGACTTAATGATCCTTACGGGTCCCTTCCAATTTGAGATATTCTATGACTCTGTGATTAGCTAACTTGTGCAGTCTCTTGGGTTTTGATGTGAAGTTAGGATTGAGACTGTTCTTACTCTTCTCCAGCTGTGGCTGCTGAAAATGCTCTGATTTCTTTTTAAGGACTGTGATAGATGTTTTAAAGCAAAGTGTTTTATTGAGGCTTCCCAGTTTACCTGTGCTCTCCTTTGATGGAGTTCAGATAGCTTGCAGCACTGCAGGGAACTGTGGGTCAGAAGCACTATTTCAGCCCTCAGTCTTTTCAAAATGAAAGTGCAGGCCCTCTGTTGTTATCATGATTTCCAGTTTGAAAGAAAACTCGTAGGATTTCATGTCATACTGTGATGCCAACAGGATCAGAGATGGTTCTTCCCAAACCAATTAATTTGCAGAGCATCTCTGGTAATACTGTTCAGGAGGCCTTCTGAAAAGGTGTCACTTAGTAAACAGGGGGAAATGAGCCAGAGCACGAGCAATTAATGCTTCCCTTTTCCCCCATGACTCTGTATAAGCTTTGGATTGAGATAGGAGGAGGTAAAGGAGAAACAGTCAGTCCCAGCTCTGCCCAATGACTTGACAACAGGATTACATGCATGTTAATCCACCAAAATTTATCCTCTGCTTTAGAAATAAAAACAATTGCTCTAGACAAGCCTGAAGTCTTTATGCTGACCTGTTTACACAGGTTATCATTTAATTTGATGGCCAACAGATTTGAAAATATTCTTGTTTTACTTAGTACTTGACGAAATAAAATGCTACCTAGGATTTTGGGGGGATAAGAACACATTACACACTGGGGTTACAGGAGGTGATGTGGTTAAACACTGTGTGCACATATGTGCTCTGGGGACAGCTTGACAGACTGCAGGCTTTTGGAAAGAACTAGTCTAGCAAAGGAGCAGGGGGGGAGAAAGCATCTGCCAGTAAATAGATGGATAAAGATGTTCCATGCTGCTTTTAAGGAGCACCAATCATCTTTATAACGTTGACAGGTGGCAGTGGGGCAGGAGGGGAGGAAGAGATTCAGAGAATTGTGTGGGTGGTGAAGAAATTAATCCTAATGAATTGGAAGAGCAAATCCACAGTGGGCAGAAAGCTTTGGATTTCTGCCCTGCTGGATATGGATAAATAGAAGAGAATCCCTTTTGCACGCAAGAGCTAATTGGGCAATTACAGTGTAATCTCAAAACCTTTGCTTAAATTGTATTCTGACTATTAAAGTGTGAGGCAGATTCTCTTCCACAGGTTCATAAGGCTTGCCCAGTCTTTCGGAGGTGTGAAAGCTCATCTTTGAAACACCTTATATCCTTATATTTCCAAGGTTTCCTTCCCATGTTTTCATTCTTATTCACAGAAAAGAACTCACAAACAGAAGAATGGCCAGACTGGTTCAGACCAAGGATTCATCTAATCCAATTTCATTATTCTTCCCTCAGTGCCTGCTTGTGGCCACAACTGGGAGATGGAGCAGCACAAGCATATATGACACTTCCTTCTAACATGTTCACACAAATTTAGCTCTGGGGCTTCTCTGAGCTTGACCTCTGATTCTTTACTAGTCCTCTATGGCTCTTTCTTCCATTCAGTTTTCCTGAGCAAATGTAACCTTCTGTATTAACAGCCCTTGCTGGGAGTTGGCAGGTGTACTACCTAGTGGTGCAAAGCTAAGTCCTCTTCTGATTTCCTCACTCTTCCTACTCCTTCTACAAAAATAAAAGTGGGAGGTTACAGCATGGGAATCTCAACAGTTTTATTTTGGTGGAAACAAAACAACTCTGATGGAAAGATTGAATTCATTTTTTCTGCAACAGCGGGTGTCAGGTTTGAGTTCTCCTTTTACAGCTTTGCTATCACTTGGTCATAAAGCATTCTCTTCTGACATGTTGGAGGGAGGATTGAAGAAACAAATGTTACTGGAGAGGCTATTCTTGTATTTTTTAGGTCTGTCTAGAAGCTAAAAGTGAAAATGTTTTTGTCTACTTTTGAAAGCACAGGGTCCTGAGACAATTTGAGTGAGGAATGATCAGTAAGAGTGCTCTCTGTCTGCAGTGCTCTCTGCTGGACACTCTGGGGTTCTCCCACCCGGAATTTGTGCATTCATGATGTCTAAATCTTTACCGTGACTGCATTGTACCAAGATTTGAGTGCCACAGTGCCGAGCAGTTCCACATGCCAAACAGAGCATCTGAATGCTTCCAAAATCTTGGCTATTCCTAAGGCTTTAAAACTCAAGACTGATTCCTGTTTACTTCAACCATCTTCCAAAGGCTCACTTGTGACGTGAATCATGTTATTCTCCATCCCATCTCTGTGCTGAACATAGTTGGCATTGTCTCTCTCACGAGTGTTTTTCTTTAGGACTGGCACCAGCACAGCAATTCAGCACCAGGCTGGTCTCGCTCACATCCGCTGTGTAGCGCCGTCTGATCAAACAGATGAGAAGGAGCATGTCCCTTGCTAGGACTGAGTTGGAAGGGAAAGCAAAGAAGGTATTTGCAAACATGGGGGTGCGCAAACCCCATGGTATTAGTGTTCAAGTGAGGCAGAAACCATGGCTACACAATTATACAAAATAGAAATGAAGCTCATGTCACAGTAGGTGGTCTTTTTTTACAAAGAGTGAGGAAAAAAAGATGCATTGCTGGCTGGTTTTTCTTCATCCAGCACTGTTTTCATACTTGGTTACCTGGACATTGCTGCTGCAGGGTAGCAAACCAAGCTGTGTGTTTACTCTTGTTGTTCACCACATACAAATGCACTTTGGAGGATAAAGTAAGCTGAGAGTTAAAAAATTTGCGTCTGCTGTAGTTTACTTGCTGAAGAAGGCTGTCTTCTGAGCAGGCTAATTATAGCCACAGAAAGCAAAGGCATTCCTAGGGATTCAGCAGCACGCTTGTGTAAGTCACCATGTTCTGGAAGAGGATGATTAGGAGAAAATTGTTCCTATAAGGAGTTTTGCCAAAGACCAATCTGCAGTGCTGCACCTTTGGTGCAATACTGGGCTTGTTTCTAGGCTTGATTACTAAAATAGCATATGTGAAAGGAGGCTGATTGTTGGCTTTGGACACAGTCTTGGGCATGTTTGCTTATTGCTAGCCGGCCACCTGATGGAAAGCAGAGGGTTAAAACACTGCTGTTTTTAAGGCTTTGTTGTACACTACAGACGATGTTTATGTTTGCACATGTGATGCATGAGCAAATATGTCCTGTTTGCTTGTGAAATTTCCTCCATGTTCTCCCTTGGAAGGAGGTAATACTCTTCTGCTTACAGTATGCTGGTGTTTGCCTTGTCCTGCTGTTAATGATTCATTTGTGATAGCAACTATGAGCCTCAGCCATGAACTGGGATTCCGCCATATTTCACAAAGACACTTCATAAATAGGAACCAGAGAAAGAGTCCTGGCTCCAAAGAGATTACAAGCTACTTCTCATCTAGATCTGATAGGAAGCATGTGAACAGAGATTGGTTTCTGAACTCCATCTGGTGACACTAACCCCTCCTGAGATCTCCCAGTCATGCAAGCAGTCCTTTGGTCATGATGCCCAGTTTTATATTATTTTGGGTATTTTATCCCTTTGTTGTCTCTTCCAGTAAGAGAGGCTAAACAAGATTATTGTGGTGTTAAAGGGAAGCACAGTAAAATGAATTATATAAATGCTATTGAACTCGTACTTCATAGAGCAAATGGAACTTTCACATAAGATGAAATATATCAGGCTGGGCTGCTGATCTTATTTGTTTGATGAATCTGTTTACCTCTTGCATGCATCCATCTAACTCAGGAGAAGGCAGATATATGGAGTGGGAACTGAATAGTCTCAGACCTACCCATTCATCACCTGCATGACTTTCATTGCTAGAGTGTCCAGATTACTTCCCTGCTAGATAGAAATAGAAATCTTCATTTTCTCTTGGTTTACTGGATAATTAGCTCAATTTATGGCTTAATGACCATTTGTATTCCCTAGCTTGCATGAGTGAACTTGAAGAAAAGCAACTCAAGGGAGCTGAAATCCACATCTGTTGTACGATACCCTTAATCACTCGTGTGAGTCGTGTCTGTATCTAAGCTGAGACCAACTGAATGGGGTTGTGCCCTTGTTCTGCACTATGAATCACTCAGGGAAGAGTGTGATGGTTTTTTTAGGTCTCTGGTTCTCTGAGAAGAATTTCTGGGTCAGTATGGAATATGGGTTGTGTATAGTGTCCTACTAAGAGTACCTGCTCTTATTTTAGGTAGTAATCAAAATAGGGGTGTGCTTAGAGTGTGCTTCTTCACTTCTAGAAATGAGTTGCAATCTGCTTCTGAGAAAGCTGACAATGGCCCACCTCCTAAGGCCAAATAAGGCTTTGTTTTTCTGCAATAGATATCTGGGCATCTAGAAGCTTCTTGTAAGGGCCAGTCTAGGGAGACAGCTTAGTTTGAGAGCAGATGTCTTTGATATTAGAGGATGTTGTGAGCTAGGTGAGGCATCACAGTGCTTACCTCTTTCTCCCACATCAGCCTGGCCACAGTTCAGATTAGATGTCTGCTCTCCATGCAGGAGAAATATTTGGCAGCTCTCTGAGGGATCTGGCAGAAAACACCATTTGCACGCCATGGTACAAATATACAACCCTTTCTCTTTTCACTGAAGCAAATAGGAGCCAAGATGTAGTTGCAGTATCTAATGGATTTTTATAGAAATAAATACTAATGGGGGTGGCAAGGAGGAGACAGAGGGAGGAATATTCCCAGAGAAACTTGTTACATAAGGCAAATTCTCCTCTTTGGTCTTTCTGAAGTATTTCCTTATCTTTCCTTTTCCCCTTCAATTCCTGATCTTATTGGGTACATTTCAGATGTGTAGATCCTGTAAGATGCAAGTCCATGAAGGAAGCAGTTGTCTGAATCTCTTGGGTCATTTCAGGTCTGTTTCTAGATGTATGCAACATACAGCAGACTAGCACAGAAGATTTGCTTTAACACAAGTGTAAAATTATTACTGTGCCCAGAAGAAAGGAAATATTTAGGGCAGCCTGAATGCTAGTCCAACACATGCTGTGCTGTTTATGAGGTGGGGGTAAGGAGAAGAAAGAAAGGATAACTTAGTGTTTTCCAAAGAAGCTTCACTGTCAGGTTTGTGCCTCTCCCTGTGCAATGGTGTGTGTGTGACCCTTGGGAGAAGCAAGCACAGGGGCTGTCCTGCATTTTAGTCTGGAGTGGTTTGCACACAAAACAGTATCTTCATAGTACTAAATGCTGCTCATTCGCTGCCAGGTGCTGCTCCTAACAGCCATTTCTGTCTTTCAGCAAGGGATGGCTATTAAATGCTTTTGGAGCTGCACATCCAATGCTGCTCTTTAAATAAAGACAGAGGGAATCCTTGGGAAAAAAAAAAATAAAAATAAAACCTCCTGTAACCCCCAGCCAAACCAAAGCAGGGCACATTACATCAGAGTTGTTTAGACACTCCCACAGCTTTTTAATATGTTCCCAGCCACAGTGGCATGCTGCACATATTAATCATTCTGTCGCATCTTCATATGGGGGGAGCAAAATATCCTTAAAACACTTTGTCAGCATCCAATAGGTAAATGTTAACAATAAGAAATGGCTACTCATTTCCTAAGTTATTCATGTTTAGTATCTTTGGTAATTTTAGGCAGTGCTACAAGCACTCAGCATAGAAGCCCTTGGGTCATAGATTATAAACAATTTTCTGTCTGAACTTCCCTGATTGGTGTTTCTATATCAGTTTTGTGCCTTGTAGACAGTAATTATTCCAACAACCCAATTTGGCATTGAGCTAGATTATACAGTTACCCATTCTTGAGACAGTTCCCTTCTCAACGAAATGTTCCTTACTTTACTGTTTTAGTTTTTTTTCTTTCTTTAGACCAGCAGAAGTGGGTTTTGAGAGAAAATGTATTTGAATCTCCATGGCACAGCAGCATTTTATCATTGCTATATTCAGGTTCCTTGCTGTCTGTTTTATCTCTTAAATTCTAATCCGGAGATATCACTGCAATGCGATTCTTCAGTAGTTGTGCTGGAAGAGCAGAGAGAGAGTGTACAATTATGGCAAAAATGCATGCATATCCATTTACTTGTATGAAGTGCAGAGAGATGAGACACTGTATGACATTGGCACTGTAGTTGAAGAGTTTTATCCAAGACAGGACAAACACTGTAGGGTAAAAGGGCAGGTCACTAGCTGCGGGAATCTGTATTTCTCAGTATTTTTCTGAGCTAAGCTGGTTAGGCACCCTGCCAGCCAGGCAAGGGCCCTGGAACCTCTCCAGGAAAAAAAATCTCAGCTCACATTGTGAAAGGGTTTCCCCCATCCATGCTGCAGAATAGATTCTCTTCTCAGAAACTTGGAGACAAATATTGATTTTTTTTTTCAATAGCAAACTAATGTTAGTGGCATGCAGTCAATTTCTCTCATGGACACTATGAGGTATTTTGAATATGTGCCACCAAAGCCAGCATGGAGTATAGATTCCTTAGGTGCAAACAGGCCCTACCCTGCTCTTTTCTGATTTGCTGTTGGCTCATGGGACAGGCACAACTGGTTTTGGCAAGTGAATGGGACTGAGATGGAGTGAGAATTTACATGCCTATACAACATGTATTTTGTCTTTACACAGCCCTTGCACAGAGAGAAAATCTGGGGAATATTACATTTTTTTTTTACTTTTCTGTAAGGATCCTGATTCATCTGTGGGTAGGTTTAACTCCTGGCTATGAGGTGCTAATGCTGCCATTAGGGACCCCAGGGTGAGTCCTACTTTGTAGACTTTCAGCAGCAAACAATCAGTGTTTGAAAGGAGAGCCGAGATCTTCATCTCTATTGGGGATTCTCTTTATCTGAGTATGGAGCTCACACCATAGTGGAATGGGAAGGTCTTCCATCCAGATTGCTGATAATGATGGTGTTAAACACTTCAGGGTAAATGGGACCTCGAAGAAGAATTTGGAGGATCGCAGTTTTGAATGTGAATGTACTATCATGCTGATGAAATTTCAGTTTTGACCTGGTCTGTAGTAAATCTGTGGTTTGTCCATAGCAGAGCAGCACAAGTCCTTGTTTGACATCCTAGCCATGGAACTATCCTTCATCAGTTTGTCTGTGGATGTTCAAATATGCTTCCACCTCCTGTTTGAATCCAAGATTTTTTTTTCTCTCTCTCCCATCAGTTTTTTTTGGGCAGTAATTTTGTTTCCTTTAATGTCTGTGTGCCTCTCATTTTTAATTTTTTTTTTTACTGAAAATATCAGCTTTTGTCCTACAAATATAACCCTGCCAGCCTGACGTTGTTTCCTGTCTACTTTAGGTCTCTGCACAACAGGTTGAAAACAATATGTTGCTGAGCTCTGCGTTAATGGGATAGAACAAAAAGAACTATTTATTCCATTGCCTGTGGTGCTCATGGTCCATCTGTGGTATCATAAAGGGACTTCTTATCCCTTTCTGATGGCTGTAGTTGCAACTACTTTGTTATTACCTCAGTCTTCTCCAAGTAGTTATCCATGTAGAAACTTGGCAGAAGTCAGAAATTGTTTTAACCAGTTTCCTATACTTTCTTGGTATAAAGAGAGTAGATGTCCCTGCCTTATGTATCTAGGAGGCTGTTGCCCGTGGTGAAAGCATTAATAAATTGAATTGCAATGCAAGTATGGGTATTCTTTCCACTTGGTAGGCATCTCTGAGAGTTTTTCTCCCCACTGCTACCTTAGCACAGCATGCCTTCAGATGGTATCACTTAAGGGAATGTTCCTGACAAAAGAAAGTTGTAAGTGGCCTGCATGCAGCTGATCAAAATCTTCAAGGTCGTATGTGTCACAAGAGCAGCTTTATTGTTAGTCCATCGCATCCCATTCCTTCAGGCTGGTCACAGCCTGGAAATTTTGGAGATGATCCTCTCTTCCTCTACCACTGACTAGATATGGCTAGGAGAAAAGGCAGACTGATCTTGACAGGTAATCAAGGCTTATGATACAAAACGAAGATCGAGTATGTTTATCTGGATCACCTGACAGGTGTGAGTCACTGTCAGAGGAAAACGGAAAACAAAACACCATTCTGGAAAAGGAGTGAGCACTCCCGTCCACCAAGCCATGAAGCCTTGTTAACAGGACGAGCAGACAGACGTTTTTGTCATAGGTATTAATTTTCTCCCTCAAAGGCTCTGATGGATGTGGCTATGAATTGGATCCTGATGAGTAATACTTAATTCCTGAAGTACTTATGAATGGAAACAGCACGGTGAAGGGTGTTTCAACCTATACTGTAGCTTGAAAGAGATTAGAGTTTTGGATGTTCTCATTAGAAACCCAAGAAGAGATCACAAGAAATCTGCCTCTGGTGGTCAGGCATGGACTGTTGGTATGCCTGGGTTAACCAAAAAGTAGGTATTTGTGTTAGCCCAGGCAGGAACATTCCAAAGGAGGGCAAGTCAATAAGGAAGAATCAGCGTCATATTAGCATTTTGCTATCATGGAAGAGAAATTCAGGGACCTGAGCAGGGATCTAGACAAGCGTTTGGTAGAAAAGTCTTGGCTGCTGGTTTATTTGGTGGCATGAATCTCTCTCTCTCTTCTGCTGGGCTGTTCACATGTGCACGCATCACTTTGATGGAGAAGCTATGGCTGGTGATGAGGGTGTTCATCTTGAATATGAAAGACTGAAGTAAGCAGAGAGATGAACTGTGCTTTTCAGCACTTCAGGGATATGCTACAACTGGTTGTCAATCAGCTGTTCTGTGGAGGACTCGGGGTGCATTTTACCTGCAGCCCAATACTCTGAACAAAGCAGATGCTTTGGCCTAGGCAGGATTGATGTGTCAACTGGAGTGCATTTTCAAAGGATGCACTGAATGTCTGTTTTCTCTCTGTAATGCTGGACATCAGGATGGGGTTAGTCTGTTCTTTGGAGAGAAACACTGCTAGAGGTCCACAGAAGACAGTAAAGGATCCTCACCAACAAGGAGAAGGAGATGTTAATGTTTCTTGGTCTGAGCAAGGTCATAGCATTACTCCACATCTCAAAAACCATTTAACAGCCCTATTTGTTATTACAGTTCTCAGTTACATCCTTTCTGCAAGATGAAGGACAGAGAGCCCTAAGGCCATGTTGCTGACTCTACCAGATACCTCAGGGTCAGTCTAGTTCCAGAGCCAAAGCATCTGCACTGTGCTTCAGATAGCTCCTGATGAACCAAGCTGTTGGGTATTTTTCTCCCTTGCATTTTTTTTCAACTCATCTGAATCCTCTTTGATGGGAAGCCTACTCACTGACAGTCTGGGCTGAGGGCTCACAATGCAGATAGGTGTGCAGTGTCTGAAATACGTTCAGCCCAGAATGTTAAAAGCCTCCTTGACATTAGCAGAGGAAAACATTTCAGACCATTCAATACTCTGTCTTGTACAGGCACACTAAGGCTTTCTCAATATCTGGCTTTCAGTCATACAAATGTTTTCTTGTTCTTTTTTGCTGCCAGGAGACTTCTAAGCACTAAGTCAAAGTCTCTCTTCTTTTTAAGCTGAGTATGTTGCTCCTACTTGAATCTTTTGTATCATTCTTAAGAAGTATTCTCCCATAATTCATGTCATCCCTTCAAATGTTTGCAAATTTGTCATTTGCAGTCATTGCTTTGCCAAGCTATTAGCGCTTCTGAATTAATTCTTATATGTCAGTCTCACCACTTCCCTGATCATTTTGCTGCTGTTCTTTTTCAATACCTCTCAATTTGTCATTATGAATGCATCTAAGGCAAAGGTATTATCACTTCCTTAAGTTTCTAACACATATGAGCTTCTCAGGCACATTCCATGAGTGAATATATTTCAGTGTAATCCTGCAAATGGATGCGCTTTTTTTCTGGCTTTATATGCTTGAGATGAAGATTGTCATAGAAGTTTTCTAAACTGAGGGGATACAGCATTTAAAGGGGGGTGCAATAGCATGGATAATCCTTCTTCAGGGCTGCTTATAAGATCACTGTGAGGGACAGGATCTTGGCACTGGCACATGCTCCAGCATCTCCCCCTCAGTGACTTCTATTTGATGTCCCCAGTCCCACCCTGGCTCACTGAGCTGGCTCCTTCAGGTACAGTCAGTAATGAAGTTTAGGGAGACAGGTGGAGGTTGGAAAAATGGCATATTGCTTCTTGTATGCTGTAAAAAGTCTGCTATAAATACCATGTTCTGTACACAGCCAAGGTGGGCCATTAGTGTCATGACTGGTGTGACAAACCCTTAGGCTTGTGGGCTGGCTTTGTGTGAACCTGCAAATAGAAGAGACAGGGATGGTCATTCTGCAGAGACAGAAAATAGTTGTTTATTTTAGCCAGCAAGTTGCCCTGTGTCTCCATTGGTAAGGCAGGTTCTCACTCAAGCACTGAAACATGAGTTGGATGAGTGTTGGCTCTTCTCAACAAGAGAACTGTATTTAATGCAGAGCACACCGGGTCAGCTGCCTTCTGAATAGCAGCTTCAGATGCACATGCCTTGAGGCCAAAGATAAACAGCAGTAAACTTGTAAACACCTCACAGATGTAGCTGCAGGAAGGAAGCCCTGCTCAGGACAATGCCTCCCAGCAGTGTAACAGGGTAGAAAGTGTAAACAGTAATGGAGAAAGCAGAAAATTGTAAGAGACTTCAAGTAATACCAGTATACTGAGTTAGAACTGTGCCAACCATTTATAGGATGAGGCTGTAAGTGGAAGTGCTGAAGGTATCCCATTTTCACAGCTAAATCTTGTTTGTTGTCTTGACTTTTAATTAAAAATATTCTGAATACACACAAAAGTTAACTTCTGAAATGCTTACTGTTTCCTTTCCACAGAATGAATAATATTTTCTTCTGTCCTTGTATTCTTCCAGTAAAATCGCATTGCGTCACAACATTGAAGTATAAGTAGATTTCCAATCTCTCTCAGCAGCAGCATCAGTTTTTAATCCACACACAGCGTTTTAGAAGCCTCTGAAATAAGCTCTTTATGCTTCATGATTGTAGAGGTTTTATTGTTGGCTCATGCATCAGGCAATTCAGATGCATATTATAATAATGTCTGAAAAGCCACAGTAAACGCTGAAGAAATTCCTCCTGAGGAGACAGCCAAGGAATGTATTTAGCCCAACCTGAGAGGAAAAGATTCTTTGCAGAGCAGAACTTGGCTGAAATAGAAGAACTGCTGAGACAAAGTTGGCTGCTGCAGTCCCACAGAGGCTTGGCCTGTCATTCTGCTCAAGGCTGCAACTGAGTATCTTGCCTTGGGTCTCTTCCCTTAATATCTGTGGGTTTGCATGAGGGAATATGTTTAGCAGTATCAGTTTTAAGTATCAGGCTGTCATTTCCCAGGAAATTCCTGTTATATTAGAGTGCATTATCGTGAAGGGTGGAGGAGTATCCTTAGCAGAAACTGCTTTCATTGAAAATGCAGCAGAGCAGAGGCAGAGGCAGTTGCATGCCAAAGGATGCCTTGTCTTTTTCTTCTTTCTGTGACTCTGCTCCTCGGATACCTGTTCTTCAGCCAGTTCTCCTGTCCCAGTCCGAGTACGAACGGGGGTCCTTGAGTGGGGTCCTTGTGTCACCCTGTACCCCTGCCTCATCAGAGCTACATCAAGCTCTGTGGCTGCACTGAAGCTGCAGATTTCTCAGTACTTGAATGCTCTCCTGGAAGAAAGCCTGTAGTTCCTGAGCTTTAATCAGTTCTGCCAGTTGGGTTGTTTGCAAGCAGGCTGATACCTACACCCTGGGAACTGTTTTTCTTGAGACTTGAAAGTTATTGCCTATTTGCAACTGGAGGCTGTGCCTGTTTGTAAACACAGACCTGCTTACTGCAGTATTTTGTTTCTTCAACACTGTCTGGAATTTTAGTTGAAAGCTAACATACCTGACTAAAGCAGGTGCTTTTGGCTGGCTGAATTTGGAGTGACCTGATGGGCTTTCACACCCATGTCTATGATGTGCAGGTTGATAGCTTTTGCCAACAGTGAAGAGGACCTAACACAGGAGATGATCCTCCAGCTGGGAAGAACCATGTTCTGTGTGTGCTGGAGTGAGGACCCATCCAGGTAGCTTTTCCCAGGTGTGAAGTACCAAAGAGAGGTCTGTGTCATCACTCCTCAATACTCTGTTAAGCTTTATTTAGTTGCTGTTCTGCCCACATGTATTTAAACCCTTTCCCACTTAATCTGTATTCACAGTATATTAGGAAAATAGCATTTTAGACTTGATGAATATACAAGCCTTAGACCCCTGGAGAATGGAGTGTAAGAGACATGGGTCACACTGAAACGAGCTTGGGTCTCACCCAATTGCAGAAGAAAACTTGCTAATAGTAGCCATGCTGTATAATTTGACATCATCCCACGTGACAGTGAGCTTTTATCACTACAGCTCCAGGGCAGAAGGGGTGAACAGCAGAAGGACTGGGACATATTGCAGGACTGTGTGTATGCCGGGGGCTGTGGAACAGAAGTGAGCACTGCTGCAATAGGACTGAAGTGCCCTGGATCTGCAGGAAGCTCCCGTCCTGCATGTCGGTAGCTGAAGTAAAGCTTCCTTCACCCCTGTGAGCATTACTTGGGGAATAATCTGTGATCTGTTTTGGGCCCTCTCCTTCCACCTCTGTGGGCCCAAGATTCTGGATCTTGATTTAGAAAAAGGTATTGGGGAAACAAACTCTTCTGAATCTGCTGGCTATATGCTGTAAACAGCTGGGATTTTACTTGCTGGTTTCCTGAAATGCTGTTCTCTAGCTTTCCCCTCCAGTTTTATCTTTTGTGGTCTCAAATTTCTGGATCAATGCATCTCAGGGCATAATGCTGAGGTATTACTTTGATGTTCCCTAGCTGGTCTCCTGCATCAATCTGATGTTGCCTTTAAAAGACTGCGTTTTGTGTCGAGATTTAACATTGCAGAGGATTCTCTTGGTGTTTGAGATACGACTGAGCAGTGCATTTGTTAGTGCACGCAGTCCTTTGCATGTCTTCATGAGGCTGCTTAGGTAACTTGACTGCAGGGGAAATCACTGCCCTGGGTGTCCTCCACTTGGATTTGTTGAGCCAAGGGTCTCTTCAGCAAGCCAGATCCCCTATCCTATAAAGAGGAGACATCCTTGTGAAGGGCCAAGTACAGTGTGTGACTTGGCCCTCAGAAAGGAAAGGATTAAAATCCAGCTGAGGTGGTAGGGCAGACAGTCTCTTATTGGACCTGTGTTGACACAAGTCCCTTAAAATGCTCCTTGCTTCCTTGCAATGTCTAAACATCATCCTTTACTGGCTTTTTCCTTTCTCCTAGAAGCAAAGCTCTGCCAGTGAACTCACAGGGAAAAGGAAGTAATCCTTCTGAATTACATGGATGGTGCTTTGAGAAGTGATACAGACAAGTTAGTTACTGGTTCATCATCTGCAGCCATCCTTGGTAAAGGTGTCTTGGTCACAGTAGTGTGTGGCCATACCTGGACATCAGAGAAGCAAACGAGGTCAGAGCCAAGCTCTCTCTAGCCTGGTGTCCTGGCTCGGACATTGCTTGTGTGTGATACCTGGTGAAGAGCAGAGCTCTTGGCAGTATCTATGACACTGGGTACTCTGAGTTTGCAGCTACTGATTGAAATCAGATTTAATTAACAGCTCCTGGTGGATTTCTTTTCTATATGTTCATAAGCAAGGAAGGCTTAGCATCTGTTCAGTAGTGAATGGATCTGGTGGAGTGAAATATCCAGTCTGTATTGGGGTGATAAATGGAATATTGCTTAGTGTGTTGGCTGCTCAGAGAAAGTATCAAGTGCTCAGGATATCTGAGATACTCATAGAAGAGGTCTTGTCTCCAGCATCTGGGGAGCTGTTTAGTTAAACTGCTCAGCACACTGATGCAGGAAAGATTTTGGTGACACACCATGGAAAATAATGAAGTAGGTCTGAAGTAGGGAAGAGAGAGCTAGTGACAGAAACTTCAATGTTATGGTACAGCATTAGTTGACGGCAGAAGTTAGTGATTACATGGACGTGCCTCTTCTATTAGGAAACTCATGTTTCTGGTACGTGTTCCTGGGAACTCCTGCTCTGAAAACTCCCAGGATGATATAATCTGCCAGTATCACATCATCTGCTTCTCCAATCTAGACCCGAAAGACGCATCAATATCTTCTACCAATATAATGAAGCTTTTTAGTTTCTTTCCTTTCTGGAAAGTTAGGGCATGGTTCACTATTCTGGTAAGACTTCTACCTCTGTGTAATGGATAAATGAAGTGAATAACACAAGAACTGACTCAGAGTATCTCCTAGTTATTCTGATCTCTGAACCAAACCAACAGAAAATCAGATAAAACCTGAATAAAACCTGAAAATTTTCAAATTCTACTTCATCAGGGACCTTCATTAAAAGCTATTAACTGATACACTACAAACTAAATGCAGAGGTTCCTCTCTGGGTTTTAATTTTGAGTTCTGGGCTATCTGTTGCTGCTATGAAGTGATTATAGCCTGGTTAGCCTTTCTCCCTGTCTCTGTTATCATCTGAGCTCTCCTCTGTCTCTGTTGAAGATGGAAATGAGACAGGATGCTCCAAGTCCCTCTATGTATGGTTTAGAGCACAATTTTTCAGGCAGTATGCAATGCAAGCATGAATCACAACTCCCTTTAAGATACCACTGTATTCAGTTCCCTGGCTCTTTTCATCTGACTGAACAGGCTGCAGATTTTTGTTTTTAATCTAAGCAATAACCAATTTACTCCAGAGATGAGTATTTGCTGACTGTTGCTGCTGTTCTTATGCTCAGAATTGCAAACCCCTTGGAAAACAAGGCCAGCTTGTGCATGTGTGTACAAACCTGGTTTCAAGTCTGGCTTAGATTCTCTTTTCCAGCTCAGCAAGTGGCTGACATGTTCACTTTAGCATAGCTTCCTCCGGAGACAAGCCGGGGGCTGTGCCAAAGTGCTGTGAGGCGTTCACTGTGAGTTCAGTCACACACTGGAGGCAGATTCTACGGCACCCTGGAGACAGGGGTGAGATGGGGACAGAACAGCCACGATTCAGAGCTGCCTTGCACTTTGGTCTTGCTAGTAGGTCATATCAGTGTTGTATCAATAGAACCAAGATGCAAATCAGACCCCGCTTCGACAACACCCTTGTGTGATTGAAATTATTTGAAAGAAAGTACTAAATCAGGATAGCTTCTGTTCAGTTCAAATTCAGGTATGGCTGAGGTTGTTGCACTTCAGTCCATAATAGCTCATTTAAAGGAATTAATACTGAAAAGTAGACCATTTAAATACAGAAATGTCCATGTAATGGTCATAATTTTGCAACATCTGGCATCAGCCAGAGAAACACTTTTGCTCCTCCCTTCTTTATATCTGGAGGAGCCTCCTCATCACTTGTGCTTTCAGAGCTGTCCTGAAGCCTGGGTCTCTGCTTCTGGAGCTGGGCAGGATGGGTTGCAGCAGCTGAAATTCTGTGCTATGAATAAGAGTGCTTGAGGGACAGGGCAGGCTTGTGATCTGATAGTGCTCTGCATATATGGGGTGATCAGGACTCAGAACATTACTCTAACAAGGAGTCAGTCAGGGAGAGGGCTTTTTTTTCCTGCTTGTTTGCTTATTTGTTGCTTGGATCCAACATAAACTTTAATGTGGAAGAAGAAAAAGCTATAGCTGCAAGTGGCTTTCAGTGTAACCTCCTTGTTTGAAATATCAGTGATGCAGAAATATCTGCCTGATGCAGACAACACCAAGGAGATAGCCCTGATTTTGATAACTGGCAAGAGTATTTCTAATTTAAAAAGTCTCCCTTCTCTTCCTATTAGTTACTTCTCTAAGCAAAGCAGCTGGCATGACCTGGGCATGTTTTGCTTGTATTGTTGCCGTGAGACAATAGCTCAGCCTGAGGGAAGAAGACAACCTACTTGCCATATCATCTGGGAGTTGTTTCAGGAGGACTTGAGAAACCAGTGTTTCTCTGAAGCTCACTGAGACTACCTGAGGCTATCCGAGGAGTTAACCCGTGAGTGCACCTTCAGTCAGTTTGCAGACAACACCAAGGTGGGCAGGAATGTTGATCTGCTTGAGGGTAGGAAGGCTCTGCAGAGGGGTCTGGACAGGCTGGATCAATGGGCTCTGGCAAATCATATGAAGTGCGGTAAGGTGAAATGCCAGGTCCTGCACTTGGGTCACAACAACCCCAGGCAGTGCTTTAGGCTGGGGGATGAGTGACTGGGAAGCTGCCTGGCAGAAAAGGATGTGGGAGTGCTGGTCAACAGCACCTGAACATGAGCCAGCGTGTGCCCAGGTGGCCGAGAAGGCCAGGGGCATCGAAGAACAGTGTGGCCGGCAGCACCAGGGCAGGGATTGTACCCCTGTACTCGGCACTGGTGAAGCCCTTCAAATCCTGTGTTCAGTTTTGGGCCTCTCACTACAACAAGGGCATTGAGGTGTTGGAGCAGGTCCAGAGGGGGGCAGTGGAGCTGGGGGAGGGTCTGGAGCACAAGTCTGAGGAGCAGCTGAGGGAGCTGGGGGTGTTTCGCCTGGAGAAAATGAGGCTCAGGAGAGACCTGATTGCTCTTTACAACCACCTGACAGGAGGCTGTAGTGAGGTGAGGGTTGGTGTCTTCTCCCAGGCAACAAGTGACAGGATGGAAATGACCTCAGGCTATGTCAAGGGAGGTTCAGAATAGATATTAGGAAAAATATCCACACAGAAAGGGTTGTCAAGCAGTGCAACAGACTGTACATGGAAGTGATAGAGTCACCATCCTTAGAACTATTTAAAAAGTGAGTGGATATGGCACTTGAGGACATGGTTTGGTGGCGAACATGGTGGTGGTGCTAGGTTGATGGCTGGATTTGATGATCTTAGAGGTATTTTCCAACCTTAAAGATTCTATGATTCTATGAGGTGTGGGAGATTAAAGAACTGAACTGAGGGTTTTTGTGTCCAGGGCAGACAGGCTTTTGTCCCATGGTGTCATGTGTGGCCTCCACCTCTATCTCCTTCCCCAGTCAGAGTCGGGATATTCCTGCTGCAGAGAACTAGGCAACAGAGAACTGTGGGGAAGGGCGGCAGAAGGCAAGGGCACCTAAATACCAGGCATGATGCTCAACCCAGGGTTCACCTCTAATGTGCTGTCCCAACTGGCAGAGGCTGAGAGCTACCTGACCCTAAAAACAAGAGTTTGCACAATTCAAGTGAGGAAGTAAATGGAGGTTACACAAGGTCTGCAGAGAGCAGTGGGCAGAGGTCCAGCTGGGGGCAGGCGGCTTGCTGCCCTCCTGCAACAATACATCATCTGTGATAAAAAAACTCACAAAGAACAAGAAGCATTACACCCTTTTCTGGAGGGAAATGGAACTGCTGGACTGCCAGCGGCAACCATTTTTGGGGATATGGTTTAAGATATCAAGATTAGCCATATTTTAAGTCAGGCTTGGGACTGTGGCTTTCATATCAAAGCTACTGTGTTTTTTCACAGGAGCAGTGGTTTTGCAGAAGACATTTTCAGGTGATTTACAGAGCGACTGCAGTCATCATAAATACATGAGCAAGTAGTGCAAGCACAGTAGTTGGAGTATGCCAGACCTCTGGTTGTCTGACAGCAGAGGAATTCTTATACGGTGGCAGCTCAGTGACACCAGACACAGGGAAGGTGCAGCTTATTCTGGTTCCACAAGAAGCTGCCACCAGACCCAAAAGAGAATTTTAGTTTAATGAACCTGTCATGTCGTTGTACAGGAACAAGTGAACAACACTCATTTTCCTTGCAGTGGTAGATTAAAACCAGAATTTAGTTGCTCTGAGTTACTAGAAGATGTATCTTCGCTGCACAGCAGCTGTAAGTGAACTGTAAATATACCAGGCATGGGCAGTTTCCTCAGTGCCTGAAAACATAATTTCTGTAGCAGTGCAGCTCTGCAGCTGACCTAATAAACACTGATGCTGAGCAGGGCTAATTATCTCCACTGCAGCATTGCCCTGGCATGGCTGTACAGCTTCCTGCTCCGGAATTAGCTTAGCTGGGGCTTGTTTGGGTGTCTGCACTGTCCTTCACGGTGTGGTGGAAACAGGCCCTGCGCAGAGCTTGGCGGAGAAGCACCACATGCATACATAGGACTGCAGTGTTTCTCTGCTCTAAATGTAATGAGGAAATGCTGGGCTCCAGAGCAATGGAGTCACTTAACAGCTCCTCTTGAAAATTTGCCTTCAAATTGGATGAAATTTTGGTCACCTTGGACCTTTGTCTTTTCTGAAATCAGTGCTTGATATAGTATATGGTGCTTCTGAGCAAAATGTTGACTAGCATGCTTTGAGTTCTTTTTTTTCCTGTAAAGCACTTACGAGTGTTAGATAGGTAATCAGGCAATAAGGGGTGCTCCTCTGACCTATTGGGGCAACAAATCTCCATCTCTATGATCTCTTTGCCTAAAACCAAACTAATAACAAGTAGGTATTGGGAGGTGATATTAAAATGTGTGTGGAAAATAATTGGGGATTCTCTTACTCCAGATTTTGAAGATCAAATAAGGCAAGCAAATTGATAAAACTGACTCAATGTCAGGTATGTAGGTGAGAAGATACATAAATAATCACACATCCTGTAGCAGCTGGGTTTATGCAGGTTCAGGTCCAGTTCTATCTTAATACAGGTGGAAAGGGTTAGAAGAGCATTTTTTTGAGAACTAATCCAATCCAGCTGAATACACAGTGCCTATCTCTGTTGGTCTGTAAGAGTTTCAATTTGTTTATCTCAAGATAATTTCAAAATCACTCTACTCCTTAAGAGGAGCTGGGGAGATGGGGGATATACCCATGACCAAGATCATGTGTTTCTTTTCCACTAATGCTTCCCAATGTGGCTTTTCTCTTACTGTAGTACTGGATAAATGAATACACCTCCACCTTGGGGATTGGTGTCTTCCACTCTGGCATCGAGATCTACGGCAGAGGTATGAAGTATTTCCCTTCTACTACCTGCAGAACATGGGGGCAGCTGTATGGCTAGTCTGACATGGAAAAGCTCCCCAAACTTACAGCTTTTGGCAAGGAATGCTTTGAGGAACGAAAAATGAAAAACTCAGCCAATTCTCTTTTCAGAGTCCATTGTGGAGTCTAGGAGGAGCTTGTGCAGTTCTGTTATGAACCATGTAGTCCTTCTTATTCAACATGTAACTGCAGCCTGTATAGCTTGTGCAGGTGTGTAGCAGGATGGCAGATAGCAGGAGCAATGCTGGAAAGCCATTCTGTAGTGAAGGAGGGGGATAGAGAATGGGAAAAATGAGGGAGGGGGAAGAGAGGTGGATCAGGGGTTGTCTTAAGGCCCGCAGATGTGTTTGTGCTAATTCCCTGTCAGGAAAAATCTTTTTTCCAGTAATTCTTTATGAATGTGTATGGTCTAGAAATCTTGGAATCTGGGTTTCCAGATACTGGAAACTGTTGATTTGAAACAGTAGAGTTACAAAGAAAGGAAAATGTCGTGTAAGACTTCTGAAATTGTCTGGATGGGGAAGAAGCTGATGAGAGCCACCCATTTCAAAAGTCAAGGGATCTGGAAAACATCTGCAGTGTGGGGAAGGAGGAACTAGCATCACAGGCTTTGTTTCCTTTTTCAGCATTAAATGGGAATGACTTGGCTACTCACTCATGGTATCCTTAGCCAGTGCCATGCAGGAGCCAGAACCCCTGCGGTGCCACTTCCATCTTGAGCACAGAGGCTTTCACAGGCCCTGTGAGACGGCCTGTGTGACACCGTGGGGATCACAGGCTGTGTTTCACAGGCTGTGCAGGGTGGCCTGTATGACATGGAGGGACTCCCTGGCCTGACCTGTGTGCTGAGGCAGCAGAGTGCAATCAGCCTGGCTTTCTGCAAACACTTCCCACTCAGTGCCTGGAAATCCCTCTGGGAGATTTGATTTCTCCCTACTCCGAAAACGACTTCTTCCAGCTCAGTAGCACCACAGCAGCCTCTCATAGTTTACCCAGATGCCTTCAATGCAGAATCTTCCACTGAGAGGAAGCCACCTGGATGGGGACAGAGACAGACTTGGAGAGTTTTCCTGGTGCTGTGGGAAAGCAGAAGTGTTAGCAGGGAGGGAGGCTGTGAGGGCATCCTCAATCCAATAGGTAACCAGGCAGTGAAAACAGCTTTCAGACTCTGGCTGAAAGAGATTTTGGCAATAGCCCAGCCCGTGCTGCTGATGTTGAGCCATGCAGACAGCTGCCATAGACTTTTTCCTGACATGGAGTTCATTCAATTACTCACAGTCTGTTTCTTTCCTTGTCAGAGTTTGCCTATGGAGGGCATCCCTACCCTTTCAGTGGGATTTTCGAGATCACACCTGGCAGTGCGGTAGAACTTGGCGAGACCTTTAAATTCAAGTAAGGGCCCTTTTCTACATCTTCCCCTCTGCCCCTGGTAGCCATTGGTGTAAGGGGAGCAGGGAAGTCCTGTCCTCTGGGTCCTCCTTTCACTCTCCTCCTAAGTGCCCTCACTGCCATCCTTTACATGATCCTGATTCAAAGGCAGGCCTGCAGGGGTTTTGGAGGTGGATAAAAGAGTGTGTACAGCAAACAGAGAACAGTGATGAACTGTGTTTGTCAGGGACACACAGGCACACTTACAAATGAGTGCAGTTCTCTTTTCCAATTTTATTCATCTTCCGTGCTTCCAATTTTGCATGTTACACAAAGCAAATGCACAGGTGAAAAAAAGTAAGACTTCTCCTATTACGAGTACCCCCTATCTGTGGATACTGCATAGAGTACCTGAAGTCATCTCATGTGTTTATTGCTGCTCTGTTACAAGGGACAGATTGGCTGCTAGAGAAGTGTGAGAGGATGCTGCATTCTTGTGTTGTCCAAGATGCTCAGACTGTGGCACTGTGGGTCAAGGAAATGTCCGTGGCAGGGGGCTTGACCTTCCCAGACGGCCAGTTTATGTTGAGGGTCATTTCAGAGCAAGTGCTACTCAGTGAATATTGGGAGAAGCAATAGGTTTCTGCATAAACTTTCAGTCTGATCCTTCCTGGCCCAGGGAACCCTCTCAATTGTGGAAAAAAGCATCTCCTTAGTTGTAACGGAAATTTCTCCTTTGGGATGATGGGCAAAGTAGGAGCAGATCCCCAGAGCTGAGACTTCCCTGGTGGTGAGCAAGAAGATCTCAGGGCTGTTGCCTGTGTGATAATTTGCTTTGTTGAAAAGCTGTGGATACTACTGTGCCATTCTGTTAGCGAGAATCTCAGCCTCAGATATTCATGTCCATAAGATTTTAAGCGTGTCCTTCTTGCCAATGTCTGATCATTTCCTTCTCCCTTGGTATGTATCACACTCTTCACTGTATCTTTTTGTTTTTCCTGTTGTACGTTATGTTTTTAACTAGAGAATCCATTGCCTTGGGCACCACAGACTTCACAGAAGAGGACGTGGATAAGATTATGGAAGAGCTGGGCAAGGAGTACAAAGGAAACGCGTACCACTTGATGCATAAGAACTGTAATCACTTTTCTTCTGCTCTGGCTGAGGTGGGCACAAACGAGGTTTATTTATTTCTTTTTACTGTTTCAGATCTGTAGTAAAGCTCACAGAGAGGGAACTGGGGTCAGCACACCCTGCCAGGTCAGAGCCCATAGCCAAATATTCTGTCTCTCCCCTTAATATTTTTGGAAGCCCTTTGCTGTTGGAAAGGATGGGATGAGGAGCTAGAGATGTGGCAGGTTTATCACATGTTTGGTCTAAACTGTGTTGGAAAATAGGATTGCTTGTAGTTTGGTTCACTGAACAGGCACTGAGAAGGAATTGAAAGGACAGACCTGGTTAGCATGCAAATTTGTGTCATTTTTATAACAAACATAAATAACGCTATATCATCTGCAAAGGCATAAAAATGGTTTAGCAGTGTTCTGGAAACAAAAATTTGCAGTATTCAGAGAGTGGGTGTTCTTTTCCTTTATTTAATCTGCACCGTTCAAAGCCTATTAAAAAAAAGAATTGATTTTCTTATAGACATCTTTGGTGCTAATTCATTTCTATGTTCTCAAAACCACTGTGAATTATAACAGAGCTATTATTTCTATTCAGAGACAACTGAAGCACAGAGAAACACAAATTTTATTTCATCTATCTGCTTATTTGGGGTATCTGATTTTTGATTCCCAAAGATGTGATTATTCTGGGGGGAAGTTGCCTTCCTCCCCACCTCCCAGACGAGATGGTTGAGGAGTGTTTCAATGAAGGTGTGAGTATTCAGCATTTGTATAAATCTGATTTCCAGATCTTGACCCAGTGTCAGAAAAAGATGGGAAAAGCACAAAATGGAAGTGACCTTCCATAAAAGCTCTTTCTGTACTTTCCATACTTGCTTTATGGCAAACTCAAATTATATTCTCAAGGAGAGAATATAATTTGTCATGATAGGGTAGGACTGCTGTAACAGTGAAACTTTAATTTCTCCCTGTGGAATCCTCATCCTAATTAATTACACATCTCTTGCCCTTCTTCGTCATATGGGGCAAGGGTCCTATGCCAATAACCTCTTTTACCACAAGTGTTCATTCATCCCCAAACAAGCCCATCATGGATCCCAAGTGAGATGTGTGGAAAAAGTGCCATATGATTTTGTAAGAAAATACCTAGTGAATCTGAGAACCAGCAATTGATTTACAAGGGACCTGCTTAGGCTCTTAGGAACACCAATTCTCTCTTGGTTCCAACCTTATTAATTATATATAGAGTCCCTTCTGTAAATGTTAGCAAATTAAAACAAACAGAAAAGAATTGAATTGGTACAAACAGAGAATGAAGTTTCAGGCAGTATAGTGAGTAAATCAATGTTAGCCACACTACTAATTTGGAATCAAATAATCAAATTACTAAAACAGAAAATAGGAACTTTAAAAATTATGAAGGAAACCCAGGAGAAAGCTGTGGGATTATTAGGAAAAGATAAACAAAATCCTTTACCTGCAGCAGTGAAATAAAGTCACTGCTTACTATGTGCTTTGAAAGGTGAAATGTCTGTCTTGTCTCCAAGCCATAAGCTCAAAGCTATTCTTCCTTGATTCTACTGCTACACATCAGTGTATCCCTCACTGCCCCTTCCTTGTCCAGCTTTCCTAATGCAAGTCAAGTAAGAGATCTTATAGAAAAACTAGTAGTGTATTTTAAATTTTGTTTTCAATATGCCTTCAGTGGGCATCTTTATAGGAGTGGAATTTAGGGTTAAGTCTTCCTGCAAGAGCTTTCTTGGTGGATTCAGAGCGCTCATTCATTGCCCCGTAACCTGTCTAGATAGTAAAGCAAAAGCCTGAATGGCTGGTTCTGACACTTCTGCTCCCAGAAGCAGAATTTACTCAGGATTTACGTCAGTTTAAATAAGCCCTTCATAGGCAAGCAGGATTTTTTGTTGCTGTTGCTCTTCACATATGCCTGTGTTTATCAACTCTCTCTAATGCATTACAAATGCAAACCCGGAGGAGCTGGACAGCAGGCCCAGGAGCAGAATGTCCTGGATGGTCTCTAGCACGGGGATACAGAAAATGGGAGCTGAAATTCTTATAAAAATAGCTGGTGGTAAGACACTAAGCAAAAGTCCCAGCCATTCAATATGCCTCAGTCAGCAACATGAGGAATATGTGTGGCTGCCTTACAGCAGATATGCCCATGCATTTTGGTAAATACAGAAATTTTGGCAATTTGGAGCTAGGTGAAAAGTAGCATAGCTTATCTTGGGGTACTTCTGACCTTTTTGAGGAAGACTGCTTGAAATCTATTGAGACAGAACCTGCTGGAACTGAAAGCAATGAAAGTTTCTATTCTCAACATCTGAATGCTTTCTTTACTTTACAGCCTAAGTGATTTTTTTCTCTTCTTCTTGCTGTAGTTCCCATTAAAACTAAACAAACCAAAAATCACCCCATTGAGAAGCTCCAGTCCCTTCTATGTAGAGCTACAAGATGCATCCTCACAGTGCACAAACGTGCTGGCTACATGAGGATTGGCTCACAAGCCTGTGTAGATATGTCACCATACAGGGCAGAAAACAGAAATTGTACTTGTGCCCAAAAAGAAATTCTGAGATGAGCCTCTTTAGTGTTTGTGTTGCTCTTTTCTTCAGACTTGTCATCTGTGAAGGAGTAATAATAATAACAACAACAACAACAACAAAAATACTTAGCACCTATTTTAGCATACTCATGTTATGTGACAGTTAAAGACGGTAAACTGGAAAAATTATCCAAAGAATTAAAAGAAAAGATGGAGAAATTTTGCTCAACAGAATGAAGCACTGGAACTGGGGTTTAATTCCAGCCACAAAAAAAAAAAAAGGAGCCAAGGATTTTGTGTGTCTGTTCTTGATCTCTCTGTTGCTGTAGCCCATCTGAAAGGTGATGCTATAGGTACCACAACACCCTCTCACACCAGAGAGGGCTTGGGGTGGAGGATGCTTTTTGGCATGAAAGAGGGAATGCCCAGCTCTGCTCCCAACAGCCCTTTAGGCTTTTCTGCTCACAGGCATAAACCATTGTGCACAGTTAAGAGGAGGGTTGTTCTGAGCCTCCTGGGTGATGCCAGGCAGGTCACATCCCTGTGCTGTGCCAAAGTATCCCCCTCCTTGCATACTGGGTTTTTCACTTCCCTCAGAAAGGGCTCTGAAATCTTTTGATGACAGCTTTCTCATCTGCCAGTGTTAGTTATCTGTTTTTTGGCTTGTGTGTTCTGTTTCAGCATGCAAAACCAGAGACAGAGCTTTATAGCTGAGTGGTGATGTCTGAGTTAATGTGTGTTTACCCAGACCTGTCTGGCAGGCCTTGAGGTTTGGTTGTAGGCCCTGTGCTAGGGAGCTGTGTTCAGGCACCCTAATTTCCTCAGCTGGCTGTGGGCTTGCTAATCAGTATCCATACAGATGTTGTCCCTGTGGCAGGGCCATGGGCTGGGAGGATAATACCATCTGGTCAAACAGACTGAGGGTAAATGTAGCCATGTGTGCTGCTGGCTAGGCTCACGGTTCTGCAGAGGGAAGGGAAAGGAGGTGTAAGATTGGCTCTCCTTCCTGGGCCAGCTTCCTCAGGATCATGCTGTGAGACAACAGTCACATATCCAATTGCCAGGACTTGTACGACAGGTTCCACATCCTCAGAAGGACTGCTGAAACCAGACTTTATTTTCAGATTTTTTTTTTTGTTTTCTTTTCCTTTACCTGTGTTTTCTCAACAAATAGAGCATCCATTCAGAAATCTTCCATCTACATCTGTTTAGGAAACATTTTTCTGTCAAATTCCCATTTAATATGATGATGCCTTGGGTCTCACCATGATAATGGATAACTTAGTCTTTAAGAGTTACATGCAGGCTGACTGCTGATGGTTAGGGTCATGTCTGGACCTATGACTGTGACCATTTGGCCATACACCTTGAAAAATCCGTGGACTATAGGTAGTCCAGCACAGGCAGCTAAGCTGTACTTAACCACT
Organism: Melanocharis versteri; assembly: GCA_013397845.1. Lineage (NCBI taxonomy): Eukaryota > Metazoa > Chordata > Aves > Passeriformes > Melanocharitidae > Melanocharis > Melanocharis versteri. The sequence continues at coordinate 76,635 of VZTG01001219.1, forward strand.
GGGAATGCCTTTGATCTGCTGTCTACCTCTGAAAAAACTCACTTTGCAGTGCAATTGCAGCCTCATTGTGTGTTGCTGTGGCATTGAGCCTCTCCCTGAATCCATGCATCTCTTCTGAGGCTTCTGAACTTCCTGCCCACATCACTTGTAAGCTGCAAGGGGCTTTCTTTGCTAGTCTCTCATAGCTACTTAGCTCTGAATTTTCCTTACCCCCTACTGCAGACTGTCAAGCATATTTAACTTGCTCAAGACTTAGTTCTCTCCCTGCTTTGCCAGTTCCCTATGGACTTTTAATGAGCAGCTATTGGAACAAAGAGGCATGGCTTGGTCTACTCACAAAGCAGCTTCTCTGGGAAGAAAACAAAGAATGCTGCAGTTTCACTTGCAGCAGTTCAGACTTCATCTTCTCCAATGCCATTTTATGGCAGCTTTCTCAGTAAGTGAACATGCTGCATGATCGGGAGTCTCTTCCTGTGGATTCTTCTTCAGCAGGAACTTTGGGTTATTCAAGAAGTGAAGAACTACCAGAAAGCATAAGTGTCTGCACAGCATTTTAATTAATTTTGAAGGAAGTTCTGATGTAAAGCAGGGCAGAATTTCCTGATGGATAATCATAAGAAAGAAATCTGATGTGTTTGCCCAGCTTCAATTTAAGGCCACTGTACACACACCAGTTAACACCCCTTTGCAGACTCCCTTTACCCTCACCATCTATGTCAGTGTGGAAATGTGAGAGGACCTTGATTTAAGCAGTGAAAAGCTAGTCAAGGTTGCCTCAGCCACTTGATTCCTGCAACATGGTGTCATGATACCTGTATTTATAAACCTCTTAAGAAAATTGTTTGTGGGTTAAAATAAAGAGGTCCATCAACAGGGATTAACAGCTTGCCTACAAGAAGCTTACTCCTTTCATGTTGCTTACGCTGACAGTCCCCAAAATCAAGTAGTACCTCTACCATACTCGCTGAAGAAACTGTCCAAGAGGATGGGCAATCCCTTTAGAGGACTTTCGCTTACAATTTATGCAAAGAAAAATCAGTGAAGTCATCACCATCAGATCCCAAACTTCCCATCCTGTTCTGAGTTTATGTACCATTCTGTGTTTTAGTACTCCAGTGGGGTTTCATTCTGATGATGTTATGAATGTGTGGGGAATTCAGTTAGGACTATGTCAAAATTGGAAAAAGCCCTTCTGTTTGATCATCTGTTTTAAGTTACTTTGTTCCTAACAATCCCCTACAATCCTCCCCAATGTATACTTACAGCAATATGTTCAAAGGGTCCTTCAAGTAATTGCAAAATATTTATGTTCTTTATGAGTTGTCCTGGCTGATGAAAAGGGCTATTTAAACTCTGCCAGATGGTAAAAAATATTGGCTTTTGAACATTAGAAAAACATTTTAAAACCAAAAAGAAAGGCTAAAATAACTAGTTCTTTCCATAATGTGAACTGTCGAATTTCCTGATTCTTTTAGAACACGGAGATGCGAGATAGAAAAAGGACAGAAATTGCTCTAAAGAAGACATAAAGGCAGAGGAACCCCAAACTCGAAGAAATTCCCATACTGTAAGCCCCCCTGCGAGGACCTGAAGGTCTTAGGTCCTATCCTTGCCACTGCTTTGCAGAAGCACTTGTCACTGCAGCAGTGGGCCACAAGAAACTATGATGTGAGGTGCCAAGAAAGACTTGCAATTATACACTTTGTCATCAAGACTGTTCTTTGGGTATAAGTAAGAGTAGGAGCATACAGACACAGGGAGTTGTGAAATCGCTGTCAGAAGGCTCTTTTCAGTGCAAAAGCATGGCTCATGATTTCCCTGCAAGCCTACAAAAGAATTTGGACTTGTGGAAGGCAGATCCTGGGTGAGGCAGAAGCATACTTACCACAGCTTGTACTTCCAAACACACGTAAAGGTGGAAGGTTGACTGACAGGGTTTGAGTCTGGGCACATGAGAATATGAGCCCTGTGGATGGGTGGGCATATGGTGAGTGTACAGTGCCTGAGGACAGCTTCTGCACAGAAGATAGCAGCAACTAGAGGATCAGAGGGAGGATGAAAGTTTACTCCTTTGAGGTTCTTCTCCAGTCTGGTGATATTCCTCAGTGTTGAGTGTAAGGATCACACGTGTCACTGGATCTTAAAAACTCTGAAAAAGCTTTTGCTACTTAGCCCATTCACAAACAGAAGACAACTCATTTGACTTCTCACCAGCAATTTTCTATGCTTCTGAAGTTTTCTAAATAAGCTGTGGAGCTGTGTTCTTACCAGAGTGATGACAGTTGATACAGCACATCTCAGAAAAGGACAAACCGCCATGGGAAGGGAGAAAAACACCTCTGAGTCAGCACCATAACTGGAAGATAAGTCAAATGACTCAAGGAAACCACTCCTTCTCCTTTCATTTATGTGATTACTGCCAAGTAACTATCCCTATTTAAGGAAACCCTCCAGCACCTTGCTACAGGACATACAGCACATAATTATCAAAGAAATGTGGCTTCTGAGCATCAGGGAAGGCAGCCCCTTTTAGTCCCCAGAAGCCTTATTAGTGGTTGGAAAACAATGAATTCAGTGGGGCTTATGGGGCCTTTTGATAACATATGAAGTTGATGCTCATTATAATTAGGAAATTAATTGAGAGGCAGTGGTTTGATTTGCCTTAGAAATTGTCGATGCTGGAGCTTTACCTGAGGACAGCAGTGGCAGAAGATTTTATTTTTGTATCACATCTTTCCTTCATCTTCTTGAAAGAGGAATGATCTCTTTTTTATTTGTATGAGTAATTTATCTTAAGTACTGGAAAAGATCAAAACCTTCTGTATACCCTGAGGAACACCTGAATGGTCTGGTATGAATTCCCTCAGAGTCTATGAAAGCAGAATCTCACTACATCACTGAGGGGTGATGAAGTCAAAAATCCCTATTTGCTTCCCAAATTATCTCGTCTTTCTCTTATAGCCAGAGAAACCTATTAAAAAAGATCAGACCCAACTGTGAAGTTAGTGCCCACATTTGATCATTCTTCAGAAGGCTTTTTAAGGTCATTTGGATTTCAGGAATTAAAAACTCTTTGGGAAAACACATTGGTATCTCATTATCCAGCTTCCTTTTGTACCTACTGATCCTTTTCACCCCTTTATTGCTTTAAATAATAAATGTTTCCTTATTGCTCAGCATTTCTTGATCCAAGTGATTTGATCTAGGGGACAGGGCTCAAAGATGCCATCTGGACAGATTGTTAAAATTTGAACTAATTATTAAAGTTGAATTAGGATTTTTGGAGTAAACCAGGTATTCAAAAGCAGAGCCTTTTAGAAGGATCTGATAGTTTTAATAAAACTATTGCTAGGATGTTTTGTGGGTTCAAACAGAACTTCTAGCTGATGAGACATACTCATTCACAAGTAACTGAAAGAGAGAAGCTTGCTGAGGGTGCAGGAGAGCAAACTGGACAAAGGATTTATTTACCTTTTGTCCTACATTTCAGGAAAAGTTCTCCTGAATATCAGCCTCAAGATGTTCTGAAGCAGGGAATCCCTCAGCCTCTCCCGTGGGAACTGTCCTACCTTAATTATTTACGTAAACAGGGAGATAACACATTTCAGCAGGAGCAGAGAGAGGCCTAAATCAGAATTTTTGTCCTTGTTGTTTTAGAACCTCATTTTGAAGCTGTAGAATTTTCAGAAGTTTCTAGAAAGAGAAAATTATTTTGGAGAACTGGTGATCTTGCTCTTGGGCTGAAGTGGCCTTGGAAAATACATCTGGAGGTTAACAAAGTGAGCTGGGCCTACTCTTTGTTGACAAAGGAGGGAAAGAGAGTCTTCTAAGCATTTGAGGTGGCCGAGGTCAGCCTTGGAAAATTCCTTAGCATCCTAGATGAGGCTGGTTCCTAGAAGGCAGGGATTATGGACCCTGTCCCAATGAAATAGTGTGCAGCCAGAGTCCTAGAGCTGCAGCACTGCAGTGCTCAGCCTGGGAGGTAAAAAGCTTCCAGTCTCCTGAAGTCACCAGGATTCTCTCAAATCAGCCTAAAAGGATGGTCTCAAACAGGAAATACCCTGAAGATTAACAGATGGAGTCTGCACAGCGGATCCTGATGGTTACCGAGGCCTGCAGCAGGCATCTAACATACCCACGATTGATGTTGGCACCATAGGGATATTATTAAACCTGCATGCCAGATGGAAACGCTTGGTAAAGCCACACACCTGAGTCTCCTTGAGAGGCAGGGGATGATCTTGGTGCAATCAGGTTTGCTTGCAGGTGGATCACTGGGTCTAGGATGGGTGCTAGGGCTTCTTTACCCCTTCCTTTGTATTATTATGAGAGGTCTGTCCTATTGATAATAGCAGAGGGAGGCACTGTCATTGCATATCAGTGTGATGGCAGGAAATACGCATCTCTTGTGACTGCAGTGCAGCAGAAGATATCTTTGTGATTGGCTGTTCAGCTACTATGTCTGGTGTATACTTTCCTGATGGTGTGGCTGTCCCAGTTGTCCTTTGTCAATGTGGTTGGAGTTTTGGTAGAAGAGAGGGATTGTATTTTACTTGTGGAGAGTGTGGAGCTGTGCTGAAGTGACAGGAGATGGTAGACAGTACATATTATTTTTTCTCTGAATATTCACCCATCCTTTTTCAGCCACAGCAAAACTGGTAGCATATAACAAACCTACATCAGAATCCTGCTTTCTTCAGAGAAGCTTGATTTTCAGCAAAGTCTCTGAAATAAGGCAGGTTTGCTGAATCAAGGCTCAAATGAGGGCAGTTTTTTAATCATCAGCGAAAAATTCAAGACCAATGCTTTTCAAGTCCATCCCCAAGTACATGTGACTTCTTATCATCAAGTTATTAAAATCTAGGAAGCTCTCCTTACCCTGAAAGCTATCACAGAGAAAGGATTAAACACCAGAGAAAGGAGGTTCAGGCAGCATTTGAGTCAGAGTCAAAAGCAGCAGAAGCTTTTATAAACCAATCTTTAGCAAATCCTAAGTAGACAAATAATGCTGATGTCTTCCTTAGTCAACAATTGCTTTTCAGTTGCCTGTGTCGCAGAGGAGGTAGGTGTTTTGCTGAGCGAAAACCTGTGTGCAATTCTGTTAATGGCAGGGGAGACAATGCTCCCAACAGACATAAAATTCAGAAGGAAATGAAGAAACAAACAAATAAACAGCCACAGGACATGAAAGAACATTAGGAAAGCTTTATTTCCTGGTGCCTGAGCCAGTCCTCAGTGAAGCTGATGGAAAGTCTTGCTTCACTGCAGCAGCCTTTGAATGTTGTTAGCTTCATGGAGAACAGGCTGTGTTTGTTTTCTGGTTTTTAGCTGCCACATATGTTTAAAAGAAGCTTATTTATAAAGATGCCCTGCACCCATAAATTTATTCTCATGGTTTCAGATGGATGTAATTTTTCATCTTGCTTCTGCCTGCATGCATGCACAATTCTGACTGCATGCAGTTAATAAACTGCTGTATTGCATTCCTGATGTGGTGTCTCTGCAACAGTAAAATAACATTTCTAGGTGTAGGTTGTGTATAAGTTGAAATTTATGAAGTCTTTGAGAATTCCTTAGCATGAAGGCTTCTATAAAAATATAATTTTCCCTCCACTGTTAACCTCTCTAGCCTTGCTATCCTGAATAGCCCAACAAAAGTTATTGCTGGGATAACTTTATATGCACTTTTCATCTCTCAGTCCATCTTCTTTCCCCATTTATCTACTTGTATAGGAGAATAATATGAGTTGGCAGGTAATTTGAAACAGAAATCAACCCCCCCTAAATGGCAAGATTTTAGCACATCATTTCAATTTTTTGTAAAAGGGCTGTTTTTGTCACAATATATACCTCTGCAGCTATTTTAGGTTTTCCCTATAATGCGATCTATGTAGCAAAAAAAAAGATTAAAAGTGAAGATATTTTAGGAGGAAATTTAACAAAAGAAAAATATCTTGAGCTCTCTGGGGCTGGTTTAAATGCGGTGGGTTTATCCACCTATTTTATTTTATCTGCTTTTTGCATCGGTCTTACCAAACTGAAACCCCTGCTTCCTTATCTGTTATAAATGAGCATAATACCTTGGAGCTCAGTTAGTTCACACTGTCTGAGGAGTTCTTTCCTAGTCACACCCTCATGGAGCCTTTGAGTCCGTGTATGTGCAAATGCCTGAGAACAGTGCCTCCTTTGCACAAATGAAGATGGCAAAAAATACCCCTGTCCTTTTCACCACTGCCTGATGATAAATGAAGTGTGAGGAGTGTAATGGACTGTTTGAATACGTTGATAGGCTTTTGAGACTGGAACCTTTTGCTTAGGAGTCCTGCCAACACTGCCAGACAGAAGGTCTCTCCTTGTTCCTCAGAGTTCTTGTATTTTCCCTTCTCATTGTATCTCCATCTGCAGCAACCTGCTTCTCACTAATGTTAGGAAACAAGGCTTGAGACTGAAACACAAGATTTTTCTGGTTAGCTATGCAGGAAAAATAGACGCTCTTAATGTCTATTCCTCTATGCATATGGGCTGGCCTGGTCATGCTCAGCATGTCGATAACACTTCAAAGCACGACCTTGTTAAGCAACAGCTGTTCTCAGCCACTGGTCTTGAAACAGCATCTGCTAGGAGAAGGCAGTTCCTCTTCATGCCATCATGATAATAGGAATGAATTGCAGTTGTTCATTCATTTGGTGGGAGATTCTTTATTTTAAATGCAATTAACGAGCCCAGACTTAATTATACTTGGTTTTCCCCAACTGGTCATCCGTTATGAGGCTGCTTGCTACCCACCCTATCACCCTGCAGCTGTTGGCTGTACTTATAAGTGCTCGTTACAAAGACCTTCATGCTCAAGAGGGCACTGCCATGCTCCAGTGTTGGGACATGACTAATCAGTGATGCCACTCAGAATTCAACTGTGAATGTGGTTCAACAAGATGTTACATTTGCAGCCACTGTGTCTCTCCACCGGTGGCCTGGCCAGTGAAGCTGGAACAGTGCTATGAGTGCTGAGGTGCTATGAGCCAGCTGTCTCTTTGACCCAGAGCTACCTACCCCATCATGTCTGCATGCAGACTGCTGCAGAAAGGCAACTCTGCCTTTCTACCACTCATCCACAGAGGCGACTGACACGCTTCCTACTAGCATCAGAAGGGGAGTAAGACTGTGGATATTAGTCCCTCCTTTCAATGCTTTCCTTTTTTCCTCACTCCTGGCTAGTCTCAGACACATGGTGCAGATGCTACCTCTACTTTACAACACCCACAGTCCTGGAGAAGACCTGTAGGAGTTGCAGTGCCCTGCCCATTGCAGAACAAAAAAGGATTGCATAGGAGAACACAGACATTTCAGGCAGTTGCTTAAAATCATTTAAAATTCCTTTGACTTGGCTGCTACCTTCCTGCCTTTGACTCAGGTTGCCACCTCCCAGAACACAGCCTCATTACTGAGCTCATTTATCCTTATCTACAGTTTCTCAGCTATACCTTTTCCTCTGTAAGTCACAGGCCATTCCTGGCTCTGCTGAACGTGTGCTGCAGACAGCTTCACACCTCAGTGGCACTTCATCTATTCTGTTGATCCCCACAGGCTACTTAAATTCCCCAGAGTAGAAATGGTAATTTTTACACAGTAAGTATACTATAAATCTGTTTCAAGCTATTGATCCTAGCATGCCAGCTCCACCAAGGTGAGACTTCAGGTGTGTTGTGAAGGTGGTTATGTCCGTTCTTTCAGAAATGTTATTTTCAGTGTACACGCTATGTGCAGCAGCTGATCAGGGGTGCAGAGCTTTAGGTATGTCCCTTGTTGATGCACTCAAACTCCCTTAGCTCTGCCAGCACGGGGTAGTTATGCTACCAGATTAGTTTTTGCAAGGTGACAAAAAAGATGTCCCTGTGCATTGGGTTACCGGTTTATTCTGGATGTGTCAAAGAACTACACAGGTTGAATTGCCATTTTCTCTTTCTATGTATGTGTTTTGGCTGCTCTAGCATAGCCTGCAGGCCTTGCCTGGGCAGATGTCCAGGTTTGTATCTAATGGCCTTATTCTGAAATTCTGATAAGGATAATCTATGCTGCATTGTGTAGGCCTTGTAGGAGCCATTTTATGCAAATACTGTAATGATTCCCCTGGAGCTTTAAAGCCTTTGCTCTTAAATTGCTCTGAGGTGTGCGTTAGACTCCTCAGGTGCCAATAAAAGCCCTCTGCATTCTCTAAGAGACATCGAGGGGAATACTGTACAGTAGCTCAAATGGATACATGTCGCATGTGGATGCCACCCCATCTTTAGCAAGGCTGCTAAGTGGAAGAAGCAGTGGGGGGTTCAGCAAATGTTCAGTGCTGAACTCTCCAAGCCTCAGTTTGAACACAAGAATTTAAGTAATTAGCTTGTATTGTTTGAGGAATGTTATGTTGGCTCTGTTCATCTTGATTTCCATGGATTGGAGCACTACATGGTGCCACTGGGAGGACTCACAAAAAATACCCTCAGTGCCTTGAGTTATACTTCTGTGCATGGCTGGAATTGCCCCAGTTGCATCATCCAGCACAGCACAGAACCTATTACATTTGAGAGCTTTCTCTTAGAATCTACAACTGATCAGCTCTTCTCTTTATTTTGAAAGGAGCTCAGCCTGTTAGACTATCTCAGATAATGTCTAGCATATGCCCATAGAACCGAAGCCCTCTCAAAATGCAGCACACCAATAACGTTATCTTCTAGAAGGCAGGAGACTCAGCACCTTCCATTGCTGGATGGCATTTCAGCCCATGTTGCCCAGCTGCTAGGCTGTTCCCCTGCCCACTGCAAAGCTTTACAGGGAAGTGTTAAAGCCTTGCCCAAGGTAGCTCCTAGGACACTTAGGGGAGGGGAGAGGGCGCAGGGCAGTTTGTACATTTTAACCAGTGACTGTTTAGTGCAAAATGATACAGCTTAAGATGCTTGGAGGATATTTTTGTATCCCAAAATAGTTGTTTCTTGATGAGTTGAAATCCTGGTGTGGATTTGACAGTTGCCTAGAAAAAGCACCCACACCGTCAGGTCCCATTTCTCCTGCCCATTTGGCTTCAGCCATGGATGGCTGAACGGCTGTTTCCACTTGACTCTGAAGATGGCAGCTGGGTCACTCACAGTTCTTACACAGTCCCCAGAAGAAGCTGCAGCTATGGGAGACTTGGCTTTCTGTCAGCAGGTGCCACTCAGTGGAAGCTGCAAGTACGTGCACCCTTCGCCCAAGTGCCTGAAACGAGAGATGGTCTCAGGCAATCAGAAGTTGAGCTTGCTGCAATTTCTGACCTGTAACAGTTTATTATTTATTTACATCTCCTGTCAGAGTTAGTACGTGACCTAGCACAGAGAAGTTCATCCCCTTCCAAAGAAAAAAACAAACCCACTTGTTTGGCAAGGAAGAAAAAAACCATGTGAAATCTTGAACTCTAAAAACATCTGAAAAAGGGTTCTGGTGACAGAAACAATGGGTGGTAACAGCATTCAGTGAGTTTATCGTTCCAGTGAGTGGTTTTCAGTGGAGAATTTCTCTGAAAAGCTGCAGTAGGTAGATTTTTCTGTGACTTCATATGCAGTTGGAAAACACCCACTTCATCTTGTGCTGTTTTATTTAAACTCAATTGGCTTAATCCCATGGCAGCCAGGTTCATTTGATGTTTCTCCATTAGCTAAGCTCTGCTGGATGCTCCAGCACAATATACTTTATGGCAAGGAGTGAAAAACACAGAAGCAGAGTGTAGTGTTGGTAGCATTCCCTGCCATTGCCCTTTTGCTCCTATTGAACATCGTGTTCTGCTGTGGAATAGTAATGAGGCTACACTGACAAGAGGTGACATAACAAGCAAGACTGAGGTAAGGGAAACCACTTTGACTTCATCATTATCCTTGAGCTCCACAAACTGCCCTTTGTTGCTTGATGGCCTGATTCCCACACATATTCATTCTTTTTCTGGCTCTTCCTTGCTTTATTGATTCATTCTGGGTGAAGAAGCTCCTATAAAAAAAAAGGCAAACACCTCAGCATTGCTTCCACACTGGGAAGTGCTATTTCAGTTGCTAGGGGATCTGCTTAGAAAATAAACCCAGCTCTTAAAAACAGTACTTCAATTTCAGACCATCTTATCTTATGCTGTTCTGTTGTTTCAGCTAATTTTCCAAAGAATCATACCCTGGTTTAGTTGTTCTATTAATACCTGGGAGGAAGTCTTTATTAAAACTTTAAATTGCTCGAGAACTAAATTCACATGCTTGCATACATCACAAGGAGTCTAAACTGAGTAATTTTCTATACTGGCAATATGTTACCTAAGTTCCTGAAGAGGAAGAAAGAGGAATGCTACAAAATCTGAGGGAAATTGTGCAATTTGTGACTTTGGCTCAGGTCAAAGTAGTGTAGTGTAGGTCAAAATGTTTGAGTAGAACACGTCAAATACAGTTTTAAGCTTCAACAGTATTCTTGTGAAACTTGTCTGATATGTCTGGTGAGAAAATCAAATGGATCAGCAATTTTTTCTATGAATGAGTCTTAAGCATATGCGGAGAGGTTATCCACATATAGGCTCAGGCAATAGCTCTAGCAATGGAAACCAGGGAATCTGGATGGAGATACAAAGTTGTTAATAAAGTAATTGTCCCCAGATTAAAAATTGCAAAAATACAGATTCATATAGCTGTGTCTAAGGTTAAGTGGAATGCAGCATTGGTAAGAACTGAAATAGAAGTCCTTGGAGTGTATTAGGTAAAGAACAGTCTATGCTTGCAAGTAATTTTAGCAGCTAAATGGCTCTGCTCATTCTCTGATACCTAATGATAATGTCTCCAATTTCACACATTGATTTTTAAACAATGCGTGTCAAAATAAAGTGAGTTCTGTAGTCAAATTAGCACAGTCACAGGTTTGCTGCCTTCTCCACACCTCATTGGAAACTCCACACGGTTGGAGCAAGCTAATTCCCTTATGCTCACGGTGACTGTTGGGGTGGGGCTCGGAGCGTTCTGCCCAGGCCATATGCATGAAGGACCAGCTGCTCGTCAGCCCTAACAGCTGTAACACGGCATGCCCATCCTCTAGAAAATGTTCCATTCTCCCTGGAAACTTCTTGAAACCTCTAAGCCCTGCATCACCTTGCCAGTAAGAGACTTCTCACCAAATCATCTCCTTAGTGGACTCCAGACAAACACCCTTTTAGTTTTTGCAGTACTTAGTATTAAGTTTAGTTTCAGTCAGAAAGAGGGTGGGAGGAAGAGCAGAGGAATTTCATATTGGCAAAAGGTACAGTATGGACAACCCTGGGACCACTAATTAATGTAAATTGTGAGACAAGGTCTGTGGGGTGGAGTTTCCTGTCTGCCTCTCTTGTTCCATGGGAAACAAAACAGGGAGAGAAGGAGAATTCCGGTACTATGACTCCTGAACCTGCTACAGACTTTAGGCTCTAGTGTACCAGTGCAGAGCCCTATACACAGGCAGTCTATTTACTAAAGTCGGGCTCTTGAGGCATGCCTGCTGATCAGTTCCATGTGTCTCTTCTGTGTCTGGTAAGGGATAGAGTAAAATGTAAAGGGAAACATTCTTCATGTGGTCTAAGCCAGACACAGCTACTAAAATCTGGCACCTGTATGTCTGTGCGGTTAAATGCTACAGAAGAAAGGGTCTGCAGTATGCAGCAAGTTGTTTCATTGTGCTGAATTTGATATGACCTTGGGAAACAGTATCTGTGCTAGCAGAGTGTAATCCAAATCAGTGCCAGGAACATCTACGATGGAACAGGGCTACTGAGAACCTAGGTTGGGGTTTTTTTTGTTGCTTGTTTTTCCCATATTAGGAAATACCATATGAGGAGAAATTAAAGGGTGGTATGGTAGGATAGGAAAAGGACCCCCCGATACTGTAATTTGACTGAAACAGTCCAAGGAAGAAAAGGGAGCAACAAGAACAGCTTCTCAGGCATCTCCACCTACCTAGTCATATTCAGTTTCTGGGCTCCTCAAGGTCTGGCCAGCAACAGCTTAAATATTTTTCCAAACTTTTTGAGCTACTTGGAAAAGGAATGTCATTGTCTTGGCTGAGAAGCCCCAGCAGGCCTATCCTTTTACCCATGGACTGCCTGGAGAACAGAGTCACCAAAGCCACTGAGGGCCATGGACTGTTTTTCCTAGTCTCTGTTATGATGCTGACAAGGGCTACGGCTGTCAGGGCCCCTGTGCACGTCAGGCAGTTGTGTGGACATTGGCAGTTACAGCTGTTTCTCACTGCAGGGGATACTCCTTTCTGTTCTGAGCGACAGGGAATTTGCCCTGTTGAGGTGGTGGTGCAGATGGGGATGACATTGCCTCTACACTTGTTTTGGTACTATTAACCATGCTCCTTTTCGGTTTACTCCACAGATATTATGTGGGAAAGAGATCCCCCGCTGGGTGAACCGCCTGGCCTACTTCAGCTCGTGCATCCCCTTCCTCCAGAGCTGCCTCCCCAAGGAATGGCTGACCCCAGCAGCCCTGCAGAGCCACATCAGCCTTGGTCTCCACAAGGAGGAACAAGGGGACACAACGGATGAAGAGTCCCCCTCCACCTCTGCAGCCCCCTCAGCCTCAGGCACATCGCGAACCTGTAGACATACGCGGGTCTAAACTGCCCAGTTTGCCCCCAGATATCCCTGCTCTCTTGTTCTATTTATTTCTCACACCCCTTGGCACACATTGGTTTCTCTCTTCAACAGACAACACAGGGCAGGGAAGACCCTTTCTGCTTCAGTCCCTTTTCCAAGGACTGCCACTACAGTTGCTTGGCAAAATGACTGTGAACCCCAACACAGAACTGAGGATTGTGGTGACTAAACTGTGTCCTCCTCCAGGGGCCTCCTTGATCCTTGATCTACGGAGAACTGCTGACTCTCGGGCATGAGAGCATGCGTATGGGCAGAGTGCCCATACTGTGATGTTCCTTCTCTGGAACTGTTTTATCTTTTTATCCCTCCCTCTACCCATTTAAACCCAGAAGTCTCTTCTCTGTTTTGGCTGGGTTTTCCCTTCCCCTATGACAAATCACCTGCCCACACCCAGTGAAGGAACCAGAGCCAGAACTCAACCTTCTCATCTCTTAGACCAGCAACAAACTCCACTCAGATCCATCCCTTTTGTAATTATCAGGTTTCTAACTCAAGTGAAGGACAAATGAAAGGTGCTCTTGTTCTACAACCACCGGTTTTCAGTACTCAAATTTAAGAGCTCGAATGACTGTCCTGCTCTTGAAAATAATAACAAAGAACCTAGAAAATGAATGTGTTACTGTGGCTTTTCTTTGGGGTCAAAAAGAGGATGGGGCTGTGGTGATTAGAGGCAGCTACTAAGTAGACACAGAGATGACTCTTGACCATATTGGTGCTTTTTGGCACAGACCCCTCTCAGTTCTCCTAATTCTAGGCAGTGTTCCTGGTTTTCTTTTTTCCCCCAGCTTTCCTGGGAAATCTCTCCTAGCTGACATTTGCTGGCTGTATTTGGGGAAATGGCCTTCCTGAGCACAAGGAAGAGGAAAGTGAATCTGTTTGGAAGGTCAGTATTTCCTTCAGATTTTCCTCCTGCACCCACAGACATAAAACATGGCTTCAGAGCCATCCTTCCCTGGCCTATTTTCGAGCCAACCCAAGAAGGTAAAAAACAAATGGTGAACCCAAAGAATGTCAACCTGTTTCTTTCTCCTCCCTTTTTGGAGGTAGAGGGGGAAACTTAGGGCCACATCTGGAAAGCACAGATGACCCTTCCAAAGCATGGGCCACCATGGTGCCTTCCACTGTGTGCACTATTTCAGAGGAATGAAAAATGGGCACAGCTGGCTCACTGGCCTCTCCAAGCAGGCTCCTGATAAGAATCTGGTCCTTGGATGTATTTATGCTAATTCTGACAGCTGATGAGAAACCACAGGATGAGGAAAAGACAAGAACACTAACTCTTACACTCAATTACCTCACTAGGAATTCTCGTCAGAAGGTGTAGGAAAGAGTCAAAGGGGAAATCCAGGCCCCCCCTCTCCCTTGCAACTTCTCTTGGTTACACAAAGGAGGATGAAAAAGGAACAGGCAGTGTGTTGAGAGGGAGTTGCCATTTTAGAAATGCTTTTCTCAACAGCTGCTACCAAGTCAGGACTTCCACCCTGCACCCAGAGAGAACTACGAGCCCTTAAGATGGTGGTCGTTTCTTTTTTTCGGTCCCAAATGCATGCTATGTCCAACCAGCTGTTTCTTTAGCTCAGGTATACAGGAGTGTGTGCTTTCAGGGCTCAAGGTCTCGGCTATGATGTACATCATGTCTGTGCAGACAACACTGAATGGTCTGTTATATGTGCATGCCCTTAGTGAAGCAGGAGGCTCTGGAGAGATCTACTGGGTGGAAATGTAACTCACAGGATGGCCTCACTCCACTGCCTCCTGAAGTGATGCGTGTTTAGGCAACAAAACCCTTACGACATGCCTCTCATTTTCATCCTCTGTACAATCTGCTGCAAGTTCTGTACTGAACTGAAGTCATGTTCCTTATTAACCTTGGCTACCCACAGCCAATACTGCATTGTGAGCAATTCTGCAGCTCCTGGTAACCAGTCCCATATCAATCTTGGTTAGTCTGGCTTGTCCAGGGATGTTTAATAAGATTTCCATCCTGATCTCCATGCCACTGCCCAGAAACCGTGTTACACAATGTACTGTTTCACTCTGTATTTCCCTGCAGTCGTGGTCATTGCAGCCTAAACCATTGCAGCATTGCAAGCTTCATTTGTCTGAAGTTCCCAGGGTTTCTGCCAACAGCCAGCAGCACATTATGTGCAGTGAATTTTAAAGGTCCTTCTCAGGGGGAAAGTGAGAAGAGGCTTTCCCAGAGCTTTTGTCTAGGCCAGGAAAACTGCAGTCAGAAACACCTAGTTCCCATTGTTGTGACAAAAGCCAGCCAGCCATCCATTACCCTTGTGTTTCTGCTCTGCACCTGACCTCTAGACAAAGCATCATGTATACATCTAGAAGATGGGCTCCAGAGGCATATTTCACATGGAAAACCCTCTCACAGTACTCCACAAAGTAAAAAATGCTGAACTGGTTGTATGGTAACCTGGACAAGAAAACCACATTTAGCCTACTTGGGAGCATAAATATGTGCTTGAAGTATTGGGAACAACATTTGGGGCAAGCTGTGAATGTCATAAAACCCCCAGATGTTTGTTTACTCACTTTTATGTTTGTCTATCTGTTTATGACAGTAGGGGTCACATCAAGGAGGCATCAAACCTCTGCTGTAAATCAAACCCAGAATATATTCCAATCTTCAAAACTGTTTGTCCCTCCCCTCCCTGTTCAAGGTGACTGATCAACCAATAATGAAAAGAACAAAGCGACACTGTGGAAATAAAATATATATTGATGATGGCTTTACCTCTGTAATTTAACAGCATTTTAGATTATTAAACATGAAGACATTTTAAAATCCTAATTTACTGTTCATCTCTGGCACAGCGTGTTTGTTTTAAGCATTTTTATTATCCTTCCAATTATTACAAAATTGTTGTTGTTATTGCATAATTATATCATGTTTGTATTTAGTTACACATTTACTTTCTCTTGTTGCTTTCTCTGCATAACATCATGTGGAAAATTTTAAAAACCAACAGCAGTTATCAATGAAAACAAAAGAACACCGTAGGAATCTTAACAAGAGCACCCCATAGCATTGGAACAAACTCTTAACCCTTCTTCTTACAGCCAGGACTTTTGGTGTCCTTCTAAAAGTTGGGGTGAGAGGGCACCAATTCTGCACATGGGCATCAGCAGCTGTGGGTTACGTCTCCAGCAGTGACCTAAGAATATTCAGGTGGGAGAGTAAGACTGAAGGTGAGGTTAGCCTAACACTGGAATATTACAGGTACAAAACAGTTTCTAGGGAAGCCGTGAGAGGAGGGAAATAAGTAATAACCTCTTTTCTCAGCATGTCTTTATCTATAGTAGCAACTTCGTTAATTTTGTGACACTATTCTTACTGATTTCTTTTTTGGTCAGTCACCTTCCTCTTCACAAGTCTGTGATTTGAGGCCCATTTTTCTCAAACTCTTTAGAGGGGACAGTTGTGCTTTCAGAGGCCCTGGGTGGGCTGGTTTCCCAGCGCTGAGCCTGTGCTCTATGATGAGTTCATCCCAGGCTCAGCATAGCATGGGGATGGACACAGACAGACCTGTTTGCTTGCTCTCACTGCTCCCAGCTGAGAGTTTGCATCTCTGGAATTCAGACCCATGTTGCCTTTGTGTTACTGAGGTATTCAAGAAGTAGTCATTTCCTGCTATGTTATTTTTTTATTCTTCAGTTCTGTTTCTTTGTCTCTAGACTGGTAGGGCTCTCAGAACAAGTTAGTGGACATTTGATTGCAACAATATTAGCTTATCTTATTATGTGTTTGATTTTATTCTCATTTTATGATATATATATGTGCTATCTTATTAACATGCTCAGAAAACTTATATTAAGTACGTCCATCACTTCCTTGGTTAATGGAGAAGACCAAAGGAAGGGATCATCAGTGTTCCATTTTCAAACGTTTTTAAATTACTCTTTGAGTTGAGGCAGCAGGTGCCTTGTTCCTCTTTGTCCCTGCCCTGCATCCCATCAGCAATGACTTGGAACGTGACAAGGCTGTGTAGTGATTCAGAAATATGTAAAAGAGAACCTGAGAGAAAATATGTAAAAGAGCACTCTCCTATCTCCACTCTGCCATTGCCACAGGCTACCAGAGCGGGGCAGAACCTCTGGCTACAGTAATACATGAAACCAGTGCAGCCTGTGTCTGGGGAATGTCTGGAGCGCTTCTCTGTAACGGGTCAGCGCCCCAGCGCTGTGCGTGCGGCTGTGGCTGAGACGTGCTGGGGTGGCACAGCACGGCTAACTCCGAGCGCCTATGAAGGACTACGGGCTCTAAACACCAGAGTAAGGCTGTCCACTAGCACTGCTGTAGCCGACTTCGTTTTTNGTCCCGCCTCGGCGGCGGCCGTGCGGAGCCGTGGGGCGGTGGGAGCCGTGTGCGCCCGCCGCCCGCGGCCTTCGGGGCTCAGCGACACGGCTGTAAAACACACTCCTGAAGATATTCCCAACTGGAAGCTGAGGAAAATGCATTTTGCATTTTTTTTTTGCATTCTGCATTTTTGCATTGTTTTTTGTTTTTTTTTTTCTCGTAAAACACCGCTTGTGTTTCTTGTCTTACTTTTTTCGTCTGTTCAGTGGATTTTAAACAGCAGTGGCACTGTTGGTCTGATGATTTGTACATCTAAGTAAGAGGAAAGATTTTGAGTGAGATGAGTTGGTGGGTTATAGGTAGCAGCTGTGCTCAAAGCGGTGAGTGAGGCGTAACTTTTTAGAGCAGTCGAGGTTGGGAAAGATCAGTAATGTCGAAGGAATAAAACAGAATTACAAGACTCTCTTACGCACATTACCTCTGTAGCTAGTGCACATTAGGTTGCACTTCCCTGTTCTAAGTACCTGTGTTCATTAGGGGAAAAATAAAAANTCCACTAGCACTGCTGTAGCCGACTTCGTTTTTTGAAAAGGTTTTTTTGGTTCATTTTGACTGGGAGAAGGGATAACAATGCAGAAAAACAGATAATCACGGACGGCCATCTCCTTTCCTTAGGAAAGCAGGCTACAGAATGAAAAGATACAGCTCGTGGCTAGGCTTTCTCAACTGCGTTCATCTACGAGCCGCGAAGGAGAGCGTGAAGGGGCTTGTGTGTGTGTGCATGGAGGATGTGAGTGTCGGGACGNCTTGTGTTTCTTGTCTTACTTTTTTCGTCTGTTCAGTGGATTTTAAACAGCAGTGGCACTGTTGGTCTGATGATTTGTACATCTAAGTAAGAGGAAAGATTTTGAGTGAGATGAGTTGGTGGGTTATAGGTAGCAGCTGTGCTCAAAGCGGTGAGTGAGGCGTAACTTTTTAGAGCAGTCGAGGTTGGGAAAGATCAATAATGTCGAAGGAATAAAACAGAATTACAAGACTCTCTTACGCACATTACCTCTGTAGCTAGTGCACATTAGGTTGCACTTCCCTGTTCTAAGTACCTGTGTTCATTAGGGGAAAAATAAAAAAACTCAGATACACTTACGGAGAAAAACTCAGGAAGACAAAAGCAGCACCAAGGCCAGTGTGGTTTCTGTTTGTGCAGTTCGTGTCTCATTATCCATATATACAATTGGTTTGCAAAAAGTAAGGAAATTTCAAGGAGGATAAAGCATAAGGCAAAGGATAATTGCAACACTTTCATAATGCTGCTAGAGAAATCAGTGTCACCTTCCTCAAGTATTCAGCAGCATGCCTTGGAAAAATTGAGTGGACCAAAGAATGACATTGACACCTGTTAGAGTTAAAATAGTTTAAGGCTATTATTTTAAAGGGATAATTCAGAGGTTCTAGAGTAAGGACTTTCATGGAAGTTATTCATGCAATTGAATACACTGAAGTATCTGTTCTCAAAATATTGATGAAGGCATTTTTAAGAAATGGAAACAGTTAAACCAACCAAACCAACAAAACAGTGTGATAATACCACAACTACATGAGTCATCTGCATCAGCAGCTGAACTCCCTGCTGTTGCCCACGAACTCTGCCTACAACACCTTTCTTGAAGTGATCAAGCACAGTGTTACAGCTCTTTAGATATCCTGCTTGCATGCATGTGTACCTGAGAGGCTGTGCTGCTTTCATGCTTAGGCCAAATTTATTTTGTTTTCAGCTTTTTCGTGTCTGAGTGCTCTGACAGTATTCTTTAGTGTAATTACACCTTGCATAGTTGTTAAAGGTTGGATATAGTTTTAGCTTACAGTGGTTTTGTTTATGTAATTATTTGAGGTTTGTTTATGTAATTATTTGAGGCTTGCCACTTTTCTTCCAGAATCAGGGAAGACCAGGCAGTTTAGTATTCTCCAGCATAATTTTAACTTCGTGGAAGGCCTGGGGAAAATACTATGTGATGAAATAATAGATACTCAGAGGTGGTGACCTAGTGGAGGAAAAAAAATCACCACTGCTTTTTAATAATAAATATATCAGATTAGCTGGTGTAGTAGGTGAGGAGATTCAACTGAGACACAAGATTCTGATTTTGATAAAACTTTCTACATTATCTTCCCTGTGAGAATTGCATTTCAGAGAAGTATGCAAGGATACGCGTCTTATCTTTTTAGTTCTCAAAAGGATTAAAAAGATACTATAAAATGTAGTTACCACATGCTTGCCAAAGGTATCTTTGGAGGTAAGGTAGGTCCCGCAGAAATAATGTGGGCTGTAATATTGTGAAAAACCAGAAATGTCATTACAAGATGGAGGAACTTGTCAGAAGTAGAGTAAAACATGAAACAGGACTCTTCCTGTGTACTCAGTCCTCAGCTGGAGTAATTTTTCAGCTCTGTGTTGCTGTTCTGGAGACAATGAAGATGAACTGTAAAGTCTAGAGGAAGGCAGCATAAAAGGTAAAGCCGACATTCCACCTTTAAGGAATGCTTGAAGGTATTTACTTAGTTTATTTTAGAAAAGTCTGCAAAGTTCTGTGCATTGTACATTGAGAGTGGTGATTCCTCTTCATCACTTGGGAAAGTACTGCCAAAATAAATGATCATGTGTTAGGGAAATACTGCTGTTTTTTAGGAAGGAGTGCTCTGATGACCTAACTAGGGTTTTTAAGATGAGCTTGAACAACCGTCTGGCAGCAGTGGCATAGATCATCTCAGTTGTGCTTCAGTGCTGGAGCCAGGGCTTCAGCACCCCAGGCCAGGCCTGTGGTTTTCCTTTTGGCCATCCGCAGTGTTTTTGCATGATTTTCCATAGGTCATAGCAGGAATTTTTAAGACTGGTTTCTTTGATTTTGTACTGCCCAATTTCATTCTGTTCCTGTTACAACAGTGCTCTTTCCTCCAGACACAGTATTATATAGAGAAATATTCTATTATATTTCTCTCCAGGGTTTCATGTCTCCCTGCCTTAAAATTATTCTCCCTTGTGAATACTTCAGAATGTTTCTGTCTTGCTGCCCAAAGGCTTCCCAGGGAGTAAGAAAAAGGAAAATTCATGTAATTGTCAGTTACCCAGCTGTCTGCAGAACTCTGAAGGCACCTCTGAAGCTCCACAGAATTGTGCTAAAAGATCAATTACAGCAAAAATGGCAGTCAATCTAGGCAAAGAATCAGAAGTAGCATGCCCTTGCAATCCTTTAAATTCTGCTCAATTTGTTAATAATACTGAAACCAAAGGTTTCTGTTAGATTATTACATTCTGTCCATAATTTTTTTCTCTCTAGACAAATGCAGGATTACTCTTCAGTACTGCTGAACATTTCATCAGTATCATATTTGCTTTTTTGGCAGAAAAAAAATAAAATGGCTGTCATGTCTTGCCTTTTTATACTGCGTATTTGAATGAAAAATCCCTGTGACAAGATTGCTAAGGCTCCAAGGTTAAAGAGTTCCTAATTCAAAGAAAGATGAGTGTCTCATTATACACCCCCCACAAGTATATCTTTAAAATATTTCTTAATTTTTAGTGTAAATTATCCTGATAGTTTTTATTTGTTCATTTGGTCTTGGGGCTGTTAGAATATTTCAGTGGAGAAGGAATTTTCTTGGTTGATCTTTAAACCTCATACTGACAACAGCTTTCGGAGTGAGATGTGTAAATCACAGTTTTCAGTCATACTTTCTCAGTAGCTGAAAGTGTTTCTTTGTGAGCACCAAGGAAGCTGTAGGGGGTAGGACTTAAACCTGCAGGAGACCTTGATTTGGGAATTTTCCTGTAAGTTTGTAACTTTGCAGACACAATACGTCTGTGTGGCATAAAACGGTAAGCATGCGGGAGAGAGTGATGTGACCTGGTACAGAACGTCTCAACAGCTTGAATGCGATCAAGCGAGCAGTCCCAAAGCTTTTCTGAAGATGGTGACATCTGTGTAGATGTTGGGAGGAACTCCAGCAACCTTACAGGTGTATCTAAAATTTGCTGTTGCAGTAGAGGGCTGCGCCACCTCTGTGGTAACTTAAACATCTTTGTCACCTATATTGACATCTCTCCTGTTCTGATTATGGAAACTCATCACATGAAGCTTAACTTACAGGTCTTCAGCATACGTGGCTCTATTATAAAAGGAGAGCTTCAGCCTCTGCCGCTTTATATTCCACAACCAACTCTACCTGACCAAAAGGGATGTGTCTGTCAATGTCATATTGCTGAAGTGGTGCTTCTGTGAGATCCTGAGAGAGCAAGGCTCCTTGGTCTTGCAGCTGGTGCATCCAGCATCAGACCTTCCTTGTGAGACACCGAACATGTAAGGTCACTTCTCTGGTGCACTTACAATGTTTGAAGGCTGCTGCAAGTTACTTTTTTCCCAACAGGTTTAAATGATGGCTCTGTATCATTAAGGAAACAAGTTTGGATTTCGAAAGTGCCAAGTAGTGACAAATGTGAAACATGTGTTAAAAACCCCCATATTGTTTCATGTGCTCGCACCAAGACTCGCCTTCAGAGTTGTGTCTCCATCTGATTCTAGGCAAGGATTTTTCAAACTCTCTGAGCTGCAAAATGAATGTATAGATGCAGTTCCAGTTCTGTCAGTATGTTACAAGGGAAAAATTATGTTCTGAGTATCTGAAGTGACATTCTAGCAGAAAGAAAATATAGTCTATGGTTCATTTGATGATTTTTATTGCACACATAAAATAAGTATATTGCACTGTGTATGTAGTAATGCAGATTTTCAGATTTGCACTATGTTGCAACATTCTTCATACCTATTGCTGTAGACTTTTACTTCCTTTCATTTTTCTGGCGTTTTGTGGGGATTTTTTCCCTCATCCTGTAATGGCTGCTTTTACAAGTACTTTGCTTCTCCTTCCGGATCTTGTCTTTGGTGTTCTACATGGTGTGCCTAGTATTGCCAAAGGAAAAGGTACAGGTAGCTCGGAGCAGTGAAAGATTTTTTCTATGAATAAATATGTTTCTAAAATGTATTTCCACTAGTGATTATTAGCACAGACTGTACTACAATGCCATCTACGCTGCTGCCTTGAACAGTGCAAGTTTACTTTGATAAACGCTTCGTCAAGGGATACCAAGAATGCATGTTGTGTACAGGACAAGAGAAAAGGTCAGATTAGAACAAGTCCCTAACAATGCTGCAGCAACGTGGTCAGTGCTTCCAGGTACCATTAGAGAAGGTCAGTGGCATCTCAGGCTCTCATTAATGAGCCAGTTGTTTTGACAAACAAAACCAAAACAGCTTTTCCAGACATCAGGACATGAAATTACATGTCGATGGATCAGTTTTGTTCATTGGTGTGAAGTCAGGGTCATCTGGGAGCAAGGACTGATGCCCAGAAATGTTTTGCAGATATATGAAATGGTATTTTCTTGTTCTGTGAATTACTTAAAGTGAAAGTTTACAGGGTTGATCGGTTAAATTTTCATAGATTTCTTTAAATTCAACATTTCTAGTTTGTTTCATAAGAAACTGCTGAATTTGGAGTCCTGGGGTATGCTAAATACAAGGCACGCTTTTCCCCACAGATTCTGGAGGATATGCCTGTAAAAAGATGATATGAATACTGAAAATATGGAAAATTTTTCTCTGGAGTAATCGTGAGATCTTATTGTTGTTATCAGTGTCTATGAGTAGAAACTGTTATTACATTATCTTCTGATATTGTTTGAAGAAGGATTACAGCAATCAGCATTTTTCACTTTTAGATATGTCAGTGTTATTGCTAACATCTTTCACATTATTGCCTTGAACAATTCATAACACTGAATTGCAGGACTTTTATTAATATCTATTACTTCATGTAACTTCACAATAAAATTTGACATATGCAGAACAGTTGATTTAAATGTTAATACATTTTGAGACATGAATAGGAGTTAACATTCACCCATGAGAAGATAATTCTGACTTCTAGTAGTTGTAGATAAATTATGATTGCCTGTAAAAGTCACAAGTATTACATTTGCAGCCTAGAAGAGCAATAAATACAAAACTGTTTTTAGAATTTAAAAGTTGTTGCTCCAATCAGTGAATAACAGAGTGTTGTTTTTATGCTTCGGTGACTTGTATTATTGTTGGGTCTCTAGGCCTATGATGAGATATATTTTCGACTTCTGCTGTGCTTCTGCTTTGCATCTCCTGTTCATCTGTGTGTGTTTGAATCCACAGTGTGGAGCTGTTCCAGACAAAACCAGCCCTAGAACTGTTTGTGCTGGTGTGGAAGCCACAGTGTTCAGGCTGAATGGGCTTCTGTGGAGTCCAGTTTGTGCAGTCTGAATTAGGTGACTTCCATCTTTCAGTTCTCTGTTAGGTCTTAAAACTTCTGGGTTCTCTTTTTGAATCAACGCCTTAAATTTTTCATTCTTAATCTTTGAGAATACTTTTCCAGATATATGTGACAAACAAACAGGCACTCTCTTCAGTACTTCAGATTTCCTCTCTGTCTCATTTCAAAACATAAAGAGTGCATTTGCATTGTTTAATGCTGTTAGAATGGACTGATCTGGCACTCTGGGGAACTGAAGTTCTCTGTTGAGCCTCAAAACAGAAAGAGAAGTACAGACTTGCTTGTTTTCACTGTGTATGCTTTAGTCCTGCTCTAGGTCTCCAACTTCTTCAAGGGGTTGTAATGGTAAAGGTGTAAGATTCATGTTTACAGAACACTTAATCTTCATCCCTTGTCCAGGATTAGCAATAGGGAAATAACACTTCTCGTGGTTTCTTTTTATGTTCTTTCATGTAGGTTTCAGTTTATTGCAGTTTTGAGCAGGGCCTAACACATCACAAGAACACCAGCTTGCCACAAGATGTAAACACTTTCTCATTGTAGTTTACCTTGGCTAGATTTGAACCTGTGAGTTGTGGAAATGATAATTTTAATAAGGAATTGAAATTTTGTTTTTTAGAAGCTTATGGAGAAAATGAAGGTGGTGTTCAGAAACTGCAGGGCAGTTTGACCACCAGGACAGACTTGGATTTCAAACAGCTGCAGCTGCAGAGTGAAATTCCCTTGCTGTCTGACCAGCCCAAGCAATGTGTGTAATGCAAAATGACAATGCTGTGGCTGAAAATGCCCTTTTTTGCTCAGGCTCACATTGAGGAACATGTGGGTTTCTATCTCTTCTGCATTTTTCTTAGATTGGTTTCTATTACATGGCATTTTCTTTGGTTTAAAGCCTATTATGAATTGGACACTTTAACAAACAAAAGTTTTGTTTTCTCATAAGAAATTGAATAGTAAGATTGAAGGGTTATGGACAGGGTTGTGTTTGTTTTGTTGGTTGGTTTTTTTTTTTTTTGTTCTCTGGCCTGTAGCCATTCATATTTGCAATCTTTAAAATCATCGCTTTGAACATTCTCTTACACTGAGCCAATTAACCTGATACCTTGGGCCAAGTTTAATATTCTGCACATGTTCTACATGCTGTGAAAACTACACTCCTCTGCTTTATCAGTCAGTTACAATTGGCTTCAGCTTACACCAGCTGCTGTTCCTAAATGCCAGCATGGTATCCATGTGGTCATCTACTGCTGTATTTCATCCAACTTTGAAAGTAATGCAGTTCAGCCTTTCTACAGTGTGTGATTCTAGCATATGCATTATGTCATAGCATTCACCTAATTGATGTGACTTTGCATGAAACAACTCCTGATGGATGCATGGGTTTGGTGTCTGTTTTCCCCCAAAGGAGACCTCTGGTGTGAACTAAAAGTTATTTCCGTTTTTTGCAGACAAGAAGTAAAGGTAGACCCTCTTTTGCTTCCATTGAGGGTGAGGGGAGGCTTTAGCAGCTTTGTGAGAAGACTTTGCACTGTTTTTCTCTCTTCTCCGCAGTTTTCAGCATTAGAGCTAAGTGCAGGAATTGGCTGTGGGAAATAAACTTTTGAGAGTTAGAGCTGGCAGAGGGGGGCGCTTCAGGTTAAGATGACTTGCCTGGTCTTTTCTGGGACTGGCAATTTGCCCTGCTACTTTATTTAGGGAAAAGAAAAGAGACTTCAGTCTTCTGGACTGCCAAATTGCCATCTTTCACCAGTCTTGCACTGCACATCTGACAGTTCTTTAAAAGGGAACCCCCAAAACTCTCTTTGCTGTGATCACTGCAAACTAAACTAAAATAATTCACTACTGCTCTAGTTTTGAAGCTCCTGATGAATAGCTGGGGAGTTCTGCAGCAGCAGTCTTGAAGAAGAGGTTAGAAAATTACCATGTTACTTCTTCGTATACGTATCATAACATTTTCTGCAACCACATGATCTGTGTTGCCAGCGCTAAATGTTGTGATTTGGTTAATTTAGGGATTTATGACTTTGTAATGATCTCTTTCACCACTGGTACTGTAGTAGGAATGGCTTTCTCTAACTACAGGGATGCCTATAACATGGCAAATTGCTGGTGCTGCCAGAGAAGCAGTTTCTTATTATTTTGTTAACCCAGTGAAGTGGAGTTGGTTGCTTTAGATTATGTGGCAAACTAAAAAAGGGATCTGTTGTAAGTCCTGAGTTCTGCTGTTATGAGCCCTCAGTGACCACCCACTGTAGTTGGTGACAAATAAAAGCATTTCCCATCTTAAGATGCGGTTCAAGGGATCAGTGTGATGCCACCTATACCTGATTGCATAACATACTTCCCAATGGAGACGTGAACAAATAGAATTTTTAAAAGAATGTTATTAAAGAGAATTTTATGTCATTTTTTACATAAAATGTTTATTGAGGTTGCTGAGTGTATGTGACAGATGGTGCTCTTATGTCACATCCTATCTTTCATTTTGTTTTGGAACATGCAAGTCTTCCATGCATGCATAATTGCATTACAGCATTGTAGGGGGTTTTTTGTGTACTCACTGAAACATAAAGGAATAATCCAATGCAGGATCTTTAATGGGGGTTGTGCTAGCAGTGCTTTTAAGCTGTTCGCTTTGGTGTTGTGTTGGCTAACTAGTATGGTTAATGATTTTTGCCTCCCTAAGTTAAACTTCAGGTGTAAAGGAAAAAATGAGAAGTTACTATCATTTCATCAATCTGCTGAAAGCATTTACGTAACTAGATAGATGGTGTTCACTACATAATGTTTTTTTCTCTGCATTGTGAAGCAAATAAAATAAATAGTTCCCTTACAATAAAAGAATGCAGGTATATATGAACTTTCCAGCTTGAGTATCCTTCAGATGCCAGGGCCTTGCTATTTTATCATGTACATTAAGTATCTGTATGATTCTAAAATTGTAATGAAAAAAAATATTAATTTTTATTATATGTGACATTACTTTTCCCCCTTCAGTTAACAGGAGAGTGAACTTGATCCTGACTTCATTAGAATGTTGCCAACCTAACTTATATTTATATGGCATCCTGAATAGCTTCTACTGTCTTTTTCTGCCTGGACTAGTGGATGGAACATACTGGACTTCACTGTTGCCTTTGGGTTTCATTCGGCAAATTTGTCCTCTGTAGCGCTTTTTTAACTGAAGAGTATTTTGGAAGGAATGTAGAGATTATCTCTATTTTACAGCTTGGGGAGCTAGAAAAGTATGTGACACGTACAGAATACGCAAAGCCAACCAGCCGATAACGGTGCTGGAAATTTTGAGTCTTATCCCGCTTCTAGTTATTTTGACTGGTGACTCTTGCTGCTTCACTGTTGTCTGTAAATACGGGTAACTGAAATTAAGGTAGCGAGGACATCTTCCCTCATAATGCGACAGAAGAGAAAGGAAACAGTTAAAGCCAAGTCTAGTATTTCTACTCCATGCATTGTCAGTCACTGAGTCCTTTGCTACCTTTAATGGTATTACAGTTGCATAAATTCATTTCAACCTTCTTTTATTGGCTTTTGAACACAGTTTTCAAAAAGGTAATTGACTGAATAGCTGTCCACTGCTGCTCTGGCTTGTGTAGATGAATGCGATTCATGCTCAGGGCTGTCAGCTGCCTATATTGACATGCTGTTGGTTGATTAAATAAGTGCTGAATATGACTGATTCTGGTCTGGTTTTGCAGTGAAGTCAGCCATCATGCTTGGTTCTTTAGAGCATTGGTCAAGTGGACTTGTACACATATTATTTATATTCTTTGTGTGTATTCTGTACTTTGCAAAATTATTTAATCTTAGTCCTAACCTTCCAGCGTTACACTGTGTAGTATTTCAGCAGGATTTGTACTTTCTTACAGCATCAATGTGCTTTTTCTCTGATGGAGCTTAACTGATGTTTCATGGTGAGATAAATCAGCCATTGCAGTATTGGAAATGTAAAGGCAACTGTACTGGTAATGCCTGATAAGCTAAATGTGCCAATTTGCCAGGCTTGTTATGCTGCTTCTGCTGTATGAAGAGCAAAAGTGCATCACAAACCAAGTGGTTTTATTCCTCTTAGTAGTACCAAGGTGTTGTGAGTAGAACTGCAGTGTCAGGCCAAAACCTGAATTCCAAAACAGGAAATGAGAGGGGTGTGTGTATCAACTTCTTTACTGTGTGTAGCTGCAAATGTAGAATGCACTGTGTTGTGGATGGCTGCTGTCAAACAAGTGATAGGATGTGATGAGACAAAATGTGTAGCACATTACTTACTTTATGCAACAACCTTCAACTTGATTTTCCTTAGTTGCAGTGTACATTACAGAGTTTTAAAGCTAAAGAATGTAATATTTCTTTTTTAGCATGCAGCATGGCTTTGTAAGCCAAAGTCTTCCAACTGTTCGTGCTGCATCTCATAACAGGATATACTCCATGCAAGTTTATTGTTGGGCAAATTAATTTTTAATTGATGTCACAAGTAATTGCTGCTTTCTGCCTGGTTTAACAACTGAACTGCTTCTAGTGCAGTTGCTTTTGCCCTGCCATAGACATTCTTTGACAACATACTAATATGAAAAAATGGCAATAAGCTCTGGTTTGTAACAGCCATAAACTTGCCTATAGCATTTCAGATTTGTGTTTATTAGGACTTAAAATTTATTAACACAGTGGCTGTTAATTAACATAATACTTGTTAGGAATTAAAGAAGATCAGCTAATGAAAATTTATGCTGAGGCGTCAACCATGTTAAAATTCAATTACAGTCTGATCCGTGAGATTTTCAGCATTATGTGCTACCATATCTTCATCTGACAAATCTTCTGATCTGATTGAATAAATCTTGAATGATGTTCGGGTTCTTTTTAACCATTTAGAACACTTTATTTTCTGCTTTCTGTTATTTTTTCTTACCGAAATACTGACATGAGGAAGACTTTCCTTTCCTTTTTTTTTTTCTACTGAGTATTTTGATGATTCGATATCTGCAGCATCATCATTAATCCCTTGAAACAGTTATGGCATAAATATGATGCCATCCGGTTTTTGGTCATTCGTATTTCTAGTCACTGGACTTGGTACCATAGGATGATTTTCTGATTGGCTTTCTGAAATCGGTGGTCTGTGGCCTAGCAACTGAGTGTTCATATTGCAAAATTTATGTCTATTTGTTTCTACTTATCAGCTAGATTTTTAGGCTTATCCAAAGGGCCGGGAAGAGGCTCTGGAGCCTTTAACTCCTGGCTATTGGTGAGGGGTTTCTTCTTCTTCTTTGGACAGAGTGCATCAGTTCTGGGGTACCAGTCAACACCTTACCAGCACCTAAGTGTGTGTGGAGAGAGCATTCACATGGTTGTGAGTAGTTTTACCTGCTTGGGAAATAATGCAGTCCTGCAGCTTTGAGAATGAATAAATGTAGAAGGCAGGTTTTTGCTTCTGATTTCTAATTCTTTGTGGCCACAGTGACATGAACTTCTACTTTCTGGAAAGAACATGCACTTTGACTACCTGCGCAGCATAATTATAGCAATTCTTGGACACAGGCCATTGCTGCAAACCTAGTATGTAGTAAGAAATCAGCCAGCAGTGTGTAGAAAACAGCAGTTCAGCAGCAGCCTATAGTGAAGAACTGTGAAAGCAAAGTTGCATGATGAAAGAGGGTGGTAGTGGTGGGTTTTGTCTGGGTTTTTTTTTCACCTTCCCTTGGGTCCTTAGAGCTTCCTCATGCTTCCACCTTCCTTAGATGTGTGTCTCTAGATGTGAAGCCTCTTGGCCTCCTGTGCATCTGCATTTACAGAGAACAGCAGACACTCCATCAGGTCAGAGCAGTAGGAAGGGACCTGACTCTTACAAAAAATAGCTAGATTTCCAAGCTAATTTTCAAGTCTCTTCTTTTTTTTAAGCAATACTTGATCTTTGGACAGTCTGTCCATTTCTAATGGTAAAAATATATACACAGTTTCGTGATATCACTCAGTCATAAGAAAGAATAATACGATGATTTCTTATGTAGATATGAAGCCCCCCCCATTTCTCCCTTTATTATTCTAAAGCTTCACAGGCATGGAGGAAATTGCAGGATAACTAAGGAGTAATAAAAGGATAGCTGTGCTGGATATGATTTCTTAGCCTGGGTGATAATATATTATTGAACTATAGCTACAGTCATGGTCTATTCAGAAGCTTAATTAGATCTGTTACCCACAGACATCAGAGTAAGTCAGTGTGGCATTGTTACTTCCCCATAGACTTTGAAAATTTATGAGAATAAAACCTGTGGCAGTGAGGTAAAGGTTCCTTTGCTGCCATTATGTCAGGAAACCACATGGGGAGGGAAAAGAAGGAGTAAGAGGAGAGGAAGTCCGTAGAAAGTCTGAGTCATGTAGCAGCTGTCTTTGTACGTGTGAAATCCGGGCCCAGAGAGTGGAAGAAAGCACCTCTGCTTATCTCCCAATGTATTATTTTCTTCAACTCCTGGTGTTTCTGTTGGAAAAATAGTAGAGTCCCTTGGTAAGTGAATTGGGTCAGTATGCACAGTGTTTTTTGTAGGTGTGCGAAGAGTTCTTTTCCATCGTAGTCCTAACATCTGTTTTCATTCTGTTTTCAGCTCTATCTCATTGGAGGATCTTTTGGACTCCGTGAATTTGCTCAGATAAGATACGATGTTCAAAAACTACATGGCAAGGTAGTTTAAATGGTTTGCTTTGCTTTTCATTTCATTATGCCTACATCCTGCTTTCTAAAGAACTGATAGGACAAGCAAACTTGGTGTAGGGGATTTGCCTTTCACTGCTTGGCCCTGAGCTGCAGCTGAGTCTCACAGGCAGTAGGCAGAGTAGGTAACAATGAAGGGGCTGACATGATGATGAATCCTTTACCATCCGTGAAAAAATCAACATAAATAATAGAAACATTTTGTTCCTTTTGTTGATTGTAAGTGGCAATTCTGAATCCTGAGAAGGAAGTGTAGCACATCTAGAAGGAGGTTATTATAAGTGTACTGTATCAAAATTAGACTAAGAAAACTGATATTTTAAAAGGTTCGGTTTTCATACAATACTGGGCGGTGAGCATATAATGTTAGATGGTTTCTGGGGCTTGGCTTTGCATTGACTGAGACAAGCAGATACCTTTGACATTGTGCTACATCCTGTTCTTTAAGCCTTGTGAAAGAAACAGGAGCGAGTCTCTACCCATTGTGTCAGAATATCCTATATATAAGAAGCCTTTCTTTAAACAAACCTGAAACCTTCTGTCTGAGGGAAATAGCATGTTTACTAGTGCTACTTGCACCTCCAAGTGTAACAGTTGTTCCAAATTGCGTATGAAATGATCTGAAAGGAGCATGTCAGTTCAGCAGAAAGTAATATTGGCTTGCTTTCCCCGATTTGGTAATGTGCAGGTCTGCTGTTACAATACGGAGAGACTTCCTGGTCTCAGAGCTGCTGACCTACAGGTTGCACAAAGCTTTTCTAAAGACTCTGTGCCGCTTTATATACAAAAATAAATTGTGCAGGACTCTGGAGGCTATGGCTTTCTACTGTGGTGAAATCTTTGAGATCCCAAGCTGTTGACAGTTTGGAGACCCCTTTGTTTTGTCTTAGACACTTGTGGACCATGTAAATTACTTTAATCATTCCTCATTGTTCTGTGTTGCATACCTGGCTATGGCCTTCTGTGCACCACGTGGCCCACTCCTGCTCAGAACTGTAAATGACAGAACCTGTAGACCAGGGAGAGTAATCCTACAAATCTTTTTTCCAGTGCTGTCTTCTGGGTAGCTTTTTTCTATAATTTCTAGCCTTTTACAACCAGTTGGAGCCTTTTAAGTTTTTCTCCAACCAGATGGGGATCACAGTGGGGCAAGGAATTTGCCTGTTGTGTTTCTGTTAGGTTTTTTGTCAGATTCAAACTCAGTGTATTGCATTTGACCCCCATGATCTGCACTGTGACTGCAGCCCAGGGAAAAACACTGTTAATAGTTGTGCTAATTCGGATCTATGAGGCTCTTTGTCCCAGCATTTTTAATCAAGGGAAGCATCACTGAATTAGTCAGTAGTACATGAAAGCTCTGCGTGGAAGCTACTTCACCCTGGAGTTCTTAAACTCTGCAAAGCTAAAAGAGGACTTGTGAGTTATGCTCTAACCAGTATTACTTATGTCTGCAGCATCTCTTTTGTGTTTTCTTTTTCTTCTAATTGCAATTTTATTAAGAAGTAGATGGCATTTAAGTAAAGAACAGTGCGGTATCAACTCAGAACTAGCAACACCAACTTTGGGCTTGTTTGTAGGCAGGCAAGTCAAAGCAATGTGTTCCATTCACTTCTGTTTCTATGTCCATAAAAATAGAGTTGAAAGCTGTTCTAATTCACTAGATATGACTGCAAAGGAGACTAGAATGTATCTTAATGGATAAATAAATCTAGTTTAAAATGTACATGAAACTCAGGAAAAAGAACATTAATATGAGTAATTTAAAAGTGCTGTTAAAATCCTGATGCTTTTCTCATTTAATACAGTTTGACTATTGTAAATCCTTATCAGAACAGGGACAGATGGACTAGTGCTCTTCTTGGGGGTTTGGACAGTTACATGCAAAATGCAATAGGCAATAAAAGAAATAAGCTTTTTTTTTTGTTACAGCTGCTCCTTCAGAATAATGACAGTATTTAATTAAATAACAATTTCAATACAAGGAGCTCAGAAGACTTTCACAGAATTTAAACGAATTAAGCTGCATAGTCCTACTGTCAGAAAAGGTAGGATTATTATGTACGTTTTACTGCTGAAGAAATGGAGGTTTCACAAATTTAAGCAACCCATCCTAAAGCAGGCTAGGATTCATGATATGTGAGTGGCTATCTTTTTTGATTGTATTTTAAGGATGTGCAAACTCCAGTATGTCTATTTTTGTAAGCATGATTCCTGAATTTGTTTTCTTGCTAATTCAACTGCTCTAAGGACAGAACTTAAACAATCCTTTTGTGGTAAATCTTCAAATACATTTCAGATGCCAAACTATGATCCTTTGCCTTCAAAAGTACCTGTTCTTTTCCTTTTTCACTCTTAACTTCACACCATGCTTAGAGGGAAACCACATTAGTGAGCAACTTCTCAGTCAACAGTGATGTTCAAAGGCAGCACCACAGCAGAACTGCGTTTCAGATTCTGTGTTTCAGTGACTGAGGGGCTAGCTGGATTTTGGATTCTTGTGGCTTAGTGAAAAAAGCTGCATTAGTAATAATGACTATGTTATTAATGACAAACTGACTTTTGAAGAACATTCCCTGATAAAGGAATTGAAATTCAAAGGAAAATGGTGGTTTGGACCTTTGAGGGAGTATGATTTGGTTGTGATGCATTGGGCTGGGGCTAGCACTAGAGTTGGGAGAGAGACAGAGCCTAGAGCTGTAGGTGGAGTGGGGCTGAGAAAGGTCTGCAAAAGGAATTCTGTCCTCTTGTTCGCTGGGGCTGTGTGTTGGGATCTTGGACTGCAGCTCAGCCAATGCATGGGACAGGGAGACAGAACCTAGAGCTGCAGTTGGAGAGGGGCTGTTAGTATCTAAAGAGCAGACAGTCCATCCATTCAGTACAACATCTTTGGATATCAGGGCCTCGGATATGCCCATCTCTTGTGAAAGCAGAAAAACATTTTGGCTGCATTTTTATCTTCTCAGGATATCTAGATCACTCATATTCCCTCAGCACAGTGATGTCCTGCATTTAAAGGAAGCTTGCTCGGAGGCTTTTACTGATGTAATGCCTGTTTATGCTAGTCAGAATTCTCCTGAAACTAATCAAGGATTTCTCCATTACCTATTGTTGCCAAAATGTCCATTAATGGAGAA
Source organism: Melanocharis versteri (assembly GCA_013397845.1). NCBI lineage: Eukaryota > Metazoa > Chordata > Aves > Passeriformes > Melanocharitidae > Melanocharis > Melanocharis versteri. The sequence continues at coordinate 109,826 of VZTG01001219.1, forward strand.
ATCGTTAGGTTAGGTAATTGTTCACTTTCTGGGAAGAATTTATGCAAATGAAAATTGGTTACAGAAAACCAGGTATGCTTACGGGAAAACCATGTGAAATTAACAGAGAAGAAATTAGTAGGTTTATATGGGCATTGTTCCAGATGCCTTTATTCATAAATGGAAGACCGGGCCCTTTCTTTGCCTTTCTTCTGGTGTATGTAATTGGAGAGGCTTATTTAATTTATATTTTTTACAGAAAATGTTGTTTCTATTAAATATACAGAAAATGATTTTTTGAACTGTATAACAATCAAATTCTTTTTATTTATTGTGTACTTATTGTTGTCATTCCAGTTGTTGTAGAGACTTGCTGATTTAGATTTAGTTTTGGATATAAAATCTTGGAACATGGGGTGTGGTCTGTACTGTTGGCTAATAGCTGCTGTAGAGAGTTGAAGGGAAGTGACAAATTAACTACCTGGAAAAGTTATGCTTTCCCCCCATCAGCAGACCTTTTAGAGTTAGAGTTTTTAAGCTCCAAAAGGACGCTGTTGAAGAAGTATCATTGCAAAGCAGATTCTCAGACTTTTGGGGTGGGATAGGATGGAGTGAGTTCCTCCAGAGTAATGTGCAGCAGAAGTACTTATAAGAAAGCTGGAATCCCTATGCCATTTTGTCAGGAAACAAAACATCAATTAGCCCTTGAAGCCCGCAAATATTTCCTGCTGTGGGTTATGAAGGAGAGTGTTACATACTTACCTCTTTACAAACTATGAAGATCCTGTTCACTTTTCCTTTGTCCTGTGCAAAGTGAGTGCACACCAAAAGTAGAATGCTAAGAAATAATACTAATGTTTTCTGTCTAACTGAGGTAGAAAGTAGAGGCAGTAAAGAGTCAAAATGACAGAATTTCAGTTTCTCTTCCATGAGTTTTACCCTCAAATTAGTTGTTGGGCATTTAAATATGTATGACTGTTGCATTGCATTCCAGGAGTTAAAATCCAGATGAAGATGACAGTTCCTGACCTGTTCTTTCACCATTCTCTATGAGCAATAAAGCTGTAAACCCAGAAAGAGTATTAAAGGAATGGTGGTGGTGGTTGAAGCATACTCAGTAAGCGTGCTAGGAGTGTAAAGCCTGCTTTATGCAGGCTGAAGATTGCCTTTAAAATTTCTTAGCTAGTGTTTCTGACCATGATTAGTGTTTTTGACTGGCACGTAGTTACCAATGAGGCATTGCTTATTGACACCTGTAGAGTGTTAGTGTTGCCTTTGGGAATCTTCATTTATTGTAGGTTTGCTTTGTCCTAAGGTCCTAATTCAAGAAATTCTGTAACTGTGAGGATCTCAGCTTTCATTTTATGATCCTGGACCTTGAATTGGGAAAAAGAGCACATGGGGTGTATAGAAGATTATTCTGGAAACCTTGCTGTCCTTTGAAAAGTGAAAGAATGAGTAGTGGAAGAGAAAAGAAGGTTAACATGATCACTTATGGCACTCTGACTTTTCTGGTTTACAGCAATTCTCATAATTGGGCTTGATAGTGATGTAAGCCCGTTGACTGTCCGGTTGGTTATGCTCAGTATTACAGGTTTAGAATATTGCTGGTTGGTCCCTAGTGCTGTTCTTTAACATCATGTCTTTAATCCCGTGAGCGGGTGTCAGGAGATGCACAGCAGCATGTGAGTTAAATAACACCCACTGATCTCACTGGAAATTTTATATCCATCTTGTTCAGGTTCTTTCTTCAGTTACCTCCTGTACCACAGAGCTTCTCTCTGCCTGTCTCACTTTCTTAGTCTGTGTAATACAGGTAATTAATGCTGCTCTACTTTACATAGGAAATAGGAAAGTTAATTAATTTAAATAAAATGAATTATTTAAATTCATATGAGTATTAAAAAATTTCCTCAGGTGTGATCCATTAATTCAAGTGTTCTGGGTCAGGGTGAAATAGCTAGGAAGAAATAGGAGCAGAGAACTGACCGGTTTCCATGAGACCTTTATGGCAAGCAAGAACACATCTGACATTTGCCTCAGAAAGGTGTAGGAAGTCAGTCCAGCATTTTCTCATTGTTTTGAGTGGATAGTTAAGAAGTGGTATCTGCCTGTTGGAATGCCTTTGTGTTGCTGTCAAAACATTGCTCTGTTCACACACATACTGGAAAGAGTTTCACACTGGGTCGAGATGGTTGCAACTGCAGCAGCACAGTGTTTAAATGAGGTTCAACATCCACCCCAAAAGGGATACATCTGCGAGTGACTGGATGAGGCTGTGCCTTGTTGCTGGCTGGCACATTCATATTGCTGTCCTTAGGTAAACTGCCTCAGGTGTGTCTACGGGAGTTGCACATATGGGCGTGTCCTGAAGTAGTGCAGTGGAAATTGTCTGTTGGTTACTGCTTCCATTTCACCTCCCTATAAAGTCCATCTGGACAGGATTTCTGTGCCCCAGCAGAAGTTTGGTTTGTTTCTTTAGTTTGTTCTGTTGTTTGTTTTCAGAAAAAAAAGAAGCATTACAGAATAAAATGTAATTTCAATGTTTAGTGTAATGTTAGTATAGTTTATGAATAATGTCATGTTTCTATATGTTGCATCATTTTTTCCTTTAAATAATGTGTTTCATATAGGGTGAAAACTTTAAAACAAGATCACTTAAACCTCTGAATATGTCTGTAGTGTTTAAAATTACACAACTCGTGTGATTTTTTTTACTTAGATATGTGGAATGTCAGCATATTGTCCCCATCACTACAATACTGCGAGCTACTAGATGATGCTGGTTTACTGCAAGCTGACTTGTTTATCTTATTTGAGGACCTACTTCTGTGTTAAAAAACAGTATTTGCTCTATTTGAAAGGCTATCAAAGATACTAAGAATTTAACTGAAATAGGTAGCAAGATGAAAAGGTGTGTTTTTAATTTTCTTCCACAAACTTTGCTATTGATTGAAAATTGCAAGATATACTTATTGCAGTTCTTAGTGGATAAGCATCTGTGTTTGAAATCCTGTTACACCTTGGTGTTCCCCAGGAGCCTCTGTCTGACCAAAACTTGATGGTCTTCACCATTTCAAGGAGTAATGTGGGTAGGCCAAGTCATTGTGATTGGACTGGACTGGCAAAGTCCATGGTGTTCTAATGACAATTAATGGACTTAACGCTACTCCTGCCAGCCCAGATTGTCCCATGCAGTCAATTACCTTGTGTGTTCTGCAGGTTTTCTGCTTTATTTTATTACAAATGGATTTAGATGGATATAGGCTCATCCTCTAGGCTTCCCGGTGTGCAAACACCCCTACCAATGTTAACGTCAATTTAAATAACCACTCAAAAGAATCTAAATGGGTTATTTGTATTATTAAAGATAGGGAAGTGAAATGTCAGTATCTGCTCAGCTAAATGTAAATGTGTGTTTGTGGTGCTGTGCACTAAGTCAGGGTTTCATCTTGCTCATTTTTCCATTGTCTTAAATGAAATGCCTGGTTTGAGAGAGCTATCCAGGTAGTCCATAAAGGAGGTTTGAGAGGAAACACCCCAACATAGGTTTCATTCAATTTTAAAATAGATACTTGAGAAATGTGTTGTCTTCTTTTGATGGATTGAAAAGCAGAGAGATTGAGCTCGAGATTACCCCACTGCAGTGAGACAGTTAGCTTCCTTAGTTTATGGATATAGTTATATTTTATTTGACCAGTGAGTAACAGGTGAGATAAACCTCTACATAACTTCAAGGTGCTGACAATTTAGGTTTTTGGATATATGTCTTTGAGTGGGACTTACTTTCTTAAGGAATGCCCATCTGCAGCTGACTGGAAGAAGAGCCTAAATAGAGCCTCTGTGCTTCAAGTCAAAAGTTTAGATGAATAAAATTAGGTGAAATGAAGCCCGCCCTAGATACTCTTTCACTGGAGCTTCATTGGCAAACTAACAGATGGCTTGAAGGTAGAGGAGCTCTTATTTAATCTCTTGTTTGTGCCTGAGGTATTCCTGTATTCTGGAGAATCTGATTCGATGGGAGTTTGTATTAGAAACATCCTGCTTGATTTGAGTGTGAACAAAATCAGAATGTCTTCAGCTGGTGTCTGGGGGAATATTTTGGATGGGAAAGGTATCCTTTCTAAACCTGTCAGCCAAGGAATGTGGAATTATTTTAACGTCTGTCACTGAACTTGGCAGAATAATCAAGTCTTCTCATCTAGCATTTTAGCATTTATTTTTTTATAACTGCATCTTCCTGTTTTTAATTGGTTTCAGTAAGCTAATTACACAAGCACAGCATGGCAAGGAATTGATGTTGGTGATTATTGTTTTCTTCCTTTTCTTTTTCTTAAGCAGGTTAGGTTGGCCTGGGTCTCAAGTCTAATGATAAACTGGCTAATTTCCTTGTGTAAGTAGATTTAGTTGATTTTCAAAAACTAAATTCATTACTGAGCTTGGCCCTAAGTCCTCCAAAAATTAAGAAAATAATACACTGAAATGTTGTTTGGTGTTTTAAAGAATGTAAGAGGCATACATCTAGGATTGCTTATAGGTGAGAAAAAACAGTCTTCGTCAGTCAGTTACCTTTATATCATGAAGCATATTTTACTAAATTAAAGCTGACCTTTCTTTCAGGCATGGCCTAGTGGGAGGGGTTTGGAATTGTGTATCTAGTCAGGCAGCTTGGCTCCTTGTTGATGGCTAAGCAGGTACCCTTACAGTGACTTTGTTTCTATTTGCAGGCGGAATTTGGAACTTGTTACATTTTTTGACCACGGTTCAGAACTATCCAAGGTAGTAATTTCAGTCCTGCAGTGTGGCACAAAAATGAAAGGGTAGCAAGAGCTTTTCATACCCAGTATTGTGGCGGTACCAGATGTTCAGATGTTTGCTCTCTCATTTCAGTTCCGTCCAGAAGGATTGTATGGAAATGAGCTCTTTATCCATGTTATTCTTGAAGGTTTTGAGGTTCAGCTGCTAGTGTTCGGTTCATGTTTATGCATTGATTTCAGCAAAAGCTAATCCATTCTACTTGAGCTCGGATGACTTCTCTACATTGTCTGTGAAGAGCTGCTTACTGAATTTGCTATGATACCAGACAAGAGGTGTAAGTTTCCTTTTTTCAGACATCCTTTCAGTTGAGTACATAAACCACCATTTTTCTGTAAAAGGTGAAAACAGTCGACTCTGGGATTCAGTAAGATTTTTGTTGCCACATTCTGAGGCTGACACTGTGTATACTTTTGAATGGTTTCCAGTGATTGGATCTGCCTGGACCCAGTGCCTTATTGTCACTGCAGACAGCTTACAGCACTGTAGGAGGACTTGGAGTTAAGATATTACCTCAGATTATTGAGCCTGTCTGTGATGAAATACAATATACAGTGCAAGTATTAAGAGTTCTTTGTTTCATACAGAAGCAGTTTTTCCATTTTTTACTTCTTGATGGTGGTTCTGTTGTCAAGATTAGATTCAGATGAAGAGAAGGTTATTAACTGGAGAAACTCATTCTGATGCCATTACAAGTGGAACTAATTTCAGTACATAAAATGTTGATAGCTTTCAGATATTTACATTTTATATACTACCAAGAATTCTGTTTGGTTTATTTAAATCCTGTCACATTGCCAAAATTAATTACTGGTATTTTTGCCTTGCAATTGAAGTGATTACAAGTGTGCAACTTAGCTTCAGGCAGCTTTTAGCCAAAACATAATTTAATATCCAGCTGTTTTTCCCAGCACCTCCTTCAAGCACCAGAAAACATCCAGCTTTCTAGATTCGTCTTGAGAAGCCAATAGCCATGATGCCAGCAGATTGAAACTCAAACAGAAGTGCTGGGGTCCCAATCTCTAGGATTTTCTGGACTTCCAGATCACTACCATTTTTACAAAGAAAATGTTGAAAACCTTTTGCCCGGGCATGTTTCCATTTTAGGTGCAATTTCTGTCTAAATGGACCTTCCCTTTCTTCTCCTTTGTGTTTTGAGGCTTGAAGCCTCATTTGAAGCCAAATGGTGCTGTTGCAAACTGCAGCTATATGGCAATCTGAACAAGCAGAGCCCAAACTCGTACCTAGAGTAAAACCAACTAATGAGGGGGGGGATGCATTATCTGTCTCTCTTCAAGTATCTGTCACTGCAGAAAGCATTTATTGGTTTGCTTGTCATTCAACAGATGATGCATTTTCCCCAGAGTCAGCACTGAACCTGCTGTATGTTATGTCAGGCAGTGCTTAGCTGCCTTTTTGTTTTTGTGAGGCATAAAAATGAGACTTTGCCTTTAGAACCTTAGTAAGCTCTGAAATGGGTATCGTAGCTGGTAGAGCATCACGTCTTGCCTCTCTGGAGCACAGCTCAAGGAGGGTAGAAGGTGTCTGAGGTTGTGTCTTGTCCCTGTGTGAGTAGATGGGCAGCTCTGGGTTCAAGGAATTCCCACACTGTCCCTACAGTCCCTCCATTTCTGCACCCTCCGACTCTGTGTGCTGTCTGTACAGCCCAGCAAGCCTAAGCTCTGGGATGATTCAGGCCAGCAGGCTAATTAGGTATTCCCAGAGGAACCTTTCTTTCTTCATTGATTACAGAGAGGGTGTAGGAATACAGGCTTTTTGGATACTGCTTAGAGAAGAGAGATGACTTGTCTTACTAATATCTAAAATGTATGAATGGAAATACCTTGCATTCGTAATTCCCACTGATTTTAGTAGAATTGTTTTGTTAATGTTGAATGTTAAACCCTTATAAGGAAAACACTAGCTTTGCTATTCATGTTTTAAACTTAATTACACCAGATTTTACCGTTGTAACTTTCTCTAATATACCCATCAGAATGTCTGATCCTTTGACAGGTAAACAGGTTATTTATTAAAAATATCTTTCAAAAGAAAATAGTGTGTGATGTACAAGTGTATTGTAAATTCTAGTAATTTAAAGTATAAGTAATCTGGGAAATTAAAAGCTTTTTTTAAGTACAAAGTATTAGAATATGGTTTTTCTTCTTTCTGTAAAACTTCACTAGATGTCAGTGTGGAAAGTATATTCGCTTAAATGCAATGGGAACTGTAGAATGAGAAATGTTAATTCCTTCAACACGTGCAGATTTTAAGATGACCGTTATTGGAATTTGGTGGTAATTTATTTGTAGAAATGCATTTTCAGAGCACTGAAAACAATTTTGGTAAGTTCACACTGGATTCTAAAAATTGTTTCTGTTCAAAAAAACATTAAAAAGACATTTTCTGTAAAAAACAGAAATGTACTGTCAATCAAAATGAATTTTTGAAACATAATTTGTTTTTAGAGTTGAAAACTGCAGACATTTTGGTTTTGTTTTATATTCTTGATTATTTTCAGTAAGAAAAAATGTTAATGTATATTTTCTTGCCATTGGTTTCTGGAAACTGGAGTTGTTTGTGTGGGGGTAGCAAGCATATTTTCACATGGCTCAACATAGGGCTTAGGCATTAACTTACACACTTAGAGAAGAAAAGAAATGTATATATATTTATAGACGTTTAACGTGGATTAGGGAAAGCATTCCTAATCTGTAAGTGTGCTTGTGCATTTTTAAAACTGTGTTACATTTTTATATTGCCTTTGAAGGATTAGACCATCTGTGTTCCTACATGAGAAGGTTGGTTATTTGGAGTTTTTTGGGAGCTGGGTTTTTTTGAGCATTTTTTGGTGTTATTTTATTGAAGCTTCAGTGCTTTTGTTGAAAGTTTAGTCTCCTATGAGATAGACTTTTCCCTTTAAATTAGTTCCTTTGTGTTTCTGAACTGACACACCAAGCGAAAAATAGTGGTTTGGATATTGTACGGTGCCTTTGGCTTCAGCGTGTTGTTCAAGGGAGCTGCTGCCAGGAGCAGTTTACAGGTGAGCCTAACTGAACAGCCAGCGAGCACCTGAACACAGGTATTCCTGCTGATGGACACAAGTAATGAGGACACCCTCTCCAATCCTCTTCTGTCTGATAGTACAGCACTGAATAGATTCAGGTGAGATGAACGCAGACTGCTTGCATGCTGCCTTCAGCTGCCAATTCACGATTTCTCTCTTGAAGTTACTTGCTTTGAACAGAAACTTAAGTGACCTTCGTGCTTTTCAGAGCTACCACAAAGAGGTTGATTCTGAGCAAAGTTAGGATATGACTAAGGAAGCTATAAGGGAAAAAACCCCCTATAAACTATATTTATGCTAGTTTTCCTGCTTGAACTTGCATAGTAGGTATATAACCATTAAAAGGGAATCTTTAAAAAATATGACCAAAAAATTTGACTCTGCTGGAGTTGCATCCAAAGTTGCATTTTGGATTGTTTCTAGCTGTTAAGTACATTCTATTTAGAGGCAAAAAGGGTGGGTTTTTCCCCTAAATACTGGCATCACAAATTTACACCTTTTTTTTATACCAAAAGGAACATTTTTTTGTACTGACTTTTCCTGTGAAATTAAATTTATGCTAGCATACTCAGAGCCAAGGTTTACAGCACTAGTTTGGTATAAATCATATAAATAAATGTGCAACTGAAAATCAAACTGGATGTGAAAGCATACCAAAATGAATTAAATGATGAGTACTTTCTTCTCAGAACTGAAAATTCTAGAATCCTTGTTAGTTTTGTTGACCTTGTATGTGAGAAATCTAGGTATGCTTAAATGTTTGCTCAAGTATGGGGTAGTTTGGTCATCATATTAGCTTTTAACTTAATTGCATTTCCCATGGCATTATCACATGAAAAAGTCTGGTCCAGAGATTGGGATTGTAGGTATTTTTTTGGATTGTAGGTCTTTTTTTGTTCAATCTGGAAGCAAGTACAAGGTTTGGATTTTGAGAGATCACTGGTGTACTGTGTACTGTAACTCTGGGAACTGCTGCTGTAGCAACAATTTATATTGTTCCTTTGGAAATGTCTGCATCGATTTCTGTCAGAGGCTGGATGAAATGTTTTTTTTTTTTTTAACTGTCTGTATTCTATGCAGATCATAGGAGAAAGTCAAAGGACACAGAGCTAGGGTTTATGTCTAGCCTCAGCTGTCTCCCCACTGTTCATAGGTATTCCCATCCAATAGATATCCTTGGATCCTATCCTATGCAGACAGAATCACATGGAGTTGTTTGTGTTGGAAGGGACCTTAAAGATCACCTAGTTCCAGCTCCCCTGCCACGGGCAGGGACACCTTCCACTAGACCAGGTTGCTCAAAGCTCCATCCAACCTGGCTTCAAGCCATTACAGGGATGGGGCATCCACAGCTTCTCTGGCAACCTGTTCCAGTGCCTCACCACCCTCACAGGGAAGAAAGTAGCCTTATGTAAGTGGTTTTTGTGTATTAAGTATTTAAGTAATATAGTTGAAGGATTGCTGTGAATGAAGTTGCACAAAAATGGTACGTTTTGCCTTGCCCTTCCCTGTTACCTAAGACTGTATGCCAAAGAGCTTGGCATAGGTACAACCCTTGTTGTACCTTACAACCTTTACAAGCTTTGATCCTTTAATTTCTTAAGTAGAACAGCACTCAGCTTGGCTGTAGTTTACACTGCATTTCCTGAGTCCTGGGATTTATCCTCTCCTGTCTACAGCTTCTCACTCTGCTCATAAACCACAACTTAGAATATTTATGACATAGACTTTTGTAGCAATTTATGGGAGTCTTCTCAAGGAAGATTAAAGTTGACTGATCCACTCAAGATTGCTGATTTTGCATTTAGAGGAGTTAGGCATATGATAAATGTTTTCAAAGAAGATACGCTATGGGAGAGCTAGAATTGGTGATTCGGGTTTACTCTTAAGTTTAAAAACTGGGTGGGGAGAACAAATTGAAAAATTTCATGCAAGCAGTAATTTTGTGGACTCTCTGTATTGTGGATACTGCAGGAAAATTGTATCCCATCTATTTATGCTGGGAGGGGCAGATGGAAAAATAAAAATCGGAATCTTAATTCATGTTCATTAAATTCAGGCCACTGTCTTCTCCCATTTCCAAACCTGAAATCTTTTTCTGTGGGATATTATTTTGTGGAGGGTAGGGTAGGAACAGAAACTCATGTTTTAGTAAAAACAGCAAACTAGTTTCAGAGTAGAAATACCTTCTACTGTTTTCTGGAAATGCTTGCTAGAGGAAAAGTTCTGTAAGACTTTGGCATACAAATATTTGTTCAGTACATGCCAGGACACAAGTATACAGTGTGCTGCACTGACTTATGTGAGAGGAGACTGTTAAAAGCACAATCCTCTTCTGATGGCGTGGCTGTGTCCTGACAGTTTCCTTGTGTAGTAACTGAACCCATCATTTTAGAAGATGTAATATATTCAAGTCTTGGTTTGCTCTAAAGCCCATGGCCACAAATAGTACATGGGGAAATAAATACTAATGTTTATAGCTTAGAAAGACTGCTTGTGAACTATTTGAGTTACAGATCCAGGCATATGTGTACTGTGGACAATTGGGATGTTACCCTGGAAGTGAGAATGTGGGTCAGCCTGGTGGCCCTCTGAATGCAGAACAGGAGCGACACTGCTATTCTGCTTGGTACTCCTGTGTTTCACAGAATCATACAATAGTTTGGGTTGGAAGAGACTTTCAAAGGCCTTTTAGTCCAACAGTCCTGCAAGGAGCAGGGAGATCTTCAAGCAGGTCAGGTTGCTCAGAGCCCCATCCAGCCTGACCTTGAATGTTGCTGGGGATGGGGACCTCTCTGGGCAACCTGGGCTGGTGTCTCACTGCCTTCATTATAAAAAGCTTCTTTCTTATACCGAGTCTAAATCTACCCTTTTTTGGTTTAAAACTGTCGGCCTTTGTCCTGTTGCTACAGGCTTTGCTAAAAAGTTTGTCTGTGTCTTTCTTGTAAGCCCCATTTATTGAAAGGCCACGACCAGGTTTCCCTGCAGCCTTCTCTTCCCCAGAATGAACAACCCTAGTGCTCTTAGCCTGTCCCCATATGGAGCCTCTAAACTTCAGGAGGGGTAGTGATGGTATTCTTTGGGTTCCTTTGGGGAAGAGCCATCCTTTCCTTATCCTGGAGCTAAAGTTAGTGACATTCACAAATTTCTCAGTCACTCTCTGCCTGTATTATTTGTTTCTGAGCCAAAAAGAACTGTGGAGTCAATGAGTATCAATACAAAATTGTTAGCTAGAGAATTTTTTTAGTAGCAGCACTTTTAGGTTTATAACTGTACCAGAAATACTTGTATCACAAACAAAAAATTCCCTTTACTGAGATGAGTGTACATTTTCTACAGGGCACTGCAGGCGTCCCTGGTTTGTCAGGGGCTGCAAGCAGCAGGTATTCCTGCTTTGCTGTGTGATGATGCCCCTTGTCTGCACCCCAAGGTGCACCATTTTTAACACCTAGAAATGCTGTCCAGGTTCTAATTGAAAAACTGAAATGTCACCCTTAAAATGAGAAGTGTCAGCCTCATTGTAAAAGGTTTTTAGTTACTTCCAGCCTCAAGTAGCTGCCTACTAAAATTTCTAAGAATGTTTCTTTGCTTAACCTCTATTACTTTTAGCTGTTAAGAATCTTTTTAAAGTCTGTTTCTTTGGGAACCTTTTGAAGTTAAATAAGGGTAAATCTGAAGGAATGGTGGGAGTGTGAAATGGGACAAAATTCTAACTTGAAACCTGGATTCTTAAACCTTTTCTGAGATTTTTCTATATTGCACTTGCCCGTGCCCTTTCAGTTGATGTAATATGAGATAAGCCTGTATAATGCAAAATACTGAGAATGTTTTATTCATTTTTGCTGCAAGTGCTAAAAAGGAAAAAAAAACACCCCAGAAAAAGAAAAGAAGTAAAGCCTTTAAAAATTGCATTTATAGTATTGGTTTCAAAGCCTTACACACAGCATCTCATGAAGGTTGTCTAAGTACTTGCATCAAGTATTTCAGTAGTCTTTCAGTAAGAGTTTAATGTGAAGTTGTGCTGTAATTATACATGCACACATCTTTGAATTCTACATTTAGAGACAAAGTTTGAATTTAAATGGATCTTAAAGGAGCAGCTGAGATTTTGCCAAACAAGAAGAGTCCTCTAGTGTAAAGGAGTATCTTTTCTGTTCCTTCTTGCCTCCTAAAGAGTGGTGGAGAGGACCCTGTCAGGCTGTTGGCATTTGGGCTTTGTCTGCTGCCATCATCATATTTACTAATACAGATTTGTATCCATAATTTAGCTGAAGATTCATTTGCCAGCGCGTAGCTGAATACTTGTAGCTCGTTTGGCAGTGTGTGTTGGCATAGCAGTCATCATGGAACCAAAATGTGTGTTTGTATTTGGATCTTGTGGCAGATGTGTGATACAACGGAGCTAGTGCTTTGGCATGGGCACTCTCCTGGCTCTGCCCCCATTTGAAATGTTCCCTGGTTTTGATCTGTGATTGTGGCTCATATTGGTGTTTATCTGCCTTTTCAGAATGAAATAGTGTCTTTCTGTTTTTCTTTTTTTGTTGTTATTGTTCTTGTGATGTTTCAAAGGTAGCATAGCATTGTACAAACACAGTGGAAACAAAACTTTTTAATACACTTTTTCCCAACTTCTGTATGGGTTCCTAAAGCAATTTGTAACCCATCCATCTCATTTGGTAGCTGAAGAGCAGGGGTTTGCAGTCAAGGCATTAGAAGGTGCAGGCGACTGAATTGCTGTGTGGGCTCAAGTGTTTTTAATTATGCTATGTAAGTATGTATGTAGGGAACAAAAAAGATAAAGAGAAGAGGAAATACATACTTCCTCTCTCCCCCCCTTTTTTTTTTGGTGGAACTTGGAACAAAAGAGCATGTTTTGCAGAGTGAGCTTAAGATGTGTATGTAAATTGCCCTCAAACCAGGGTTTAACTAGTCTTTTTGGGTAAGTTAATTTGCCAGATAAAATTCCTGCTTCCTAAGAAGAAGCACTTTCTGTTCATTTCACATTTACAGGGGATTTTTGAAAAGAAATTTCAACTAGGCTCCTTCATTTCTGCATTGTTGTTAATATGAAAGCTACAGCATTAAACTGGAATGCTGTGTCTCAGTTTTAGCTGTCTTTGTGCAGGCAGAGGAGAATGAAGACAGGAGAAAGTCTGAGGATGGAAAGGGATGGAATGAAGGAGAAGCAGCAGTAGCTTAACTGATTATTTGCCTTTGCCTCACACAAATGTGGCCATGCAAACACCACACATTAAACAAACACACTAAAAATTGATAAAATAAAACTTGATAATGGGGCTATTGAACTGTCTTCGTAAGTTAAATTCTGGTTGTGATTAATTAGGTGAAAATGATGTTTCAACCATGATATTTTGTCTGCCTTATTATTTAATGAAGGGAAAATGTAGGGTGAAATAAAACTGTTGCTGCCTTACTGGAGCTTTAATTTCCCCTTGTCCATATGTGTATTCTGAGAGCATAAAGCATAACAAAGAGTGTTTGCATTTAGTTCTGAATACAGTGAGGTCCACAATCACTCTTCTCTCTGTGAAAGCAAGCTTCAAAGCCTGTCTGGCTGCCCAGAGAGTTTGCGTTTCTGCACATGTGATGGATGGGTTCGTTGTTCTAATGAAGCATGGCTGTTGTTGGAGGTCGTGGTCACGGGAGAGAGGCAATCCATCTTTAGCGAGGGGCAGTTCTACAGAGACCTTGAATGCCAAGACAGAGATGGAGCATTTCATTTTTTATTTGATGTAGAGGGCCAGTGCAGAGACACTATCTTGTTTTATGATTTTTTTTTTAATTACCAAGAAGGTGGGAGCTGTATCTGGTACAAACATTAACCATTTTAGATATTTTGGCTTAGTTCCCAAGTGTAATGAGTCTGGAGGTTGCAAATGTGTGTATTTCTATGGCCAGATCGCTGATGAGATAGGGAAATCAAACCTCTGGCCATGCACAGATGGTGTTAGACTTGCCTGTCTGAGCATCCGTCCTTAGGAACTGAGGTCTCACAGGCTGCATGCTAACTAGCAGACAGCGTCTGTAATCAAGGGGAACATTATGGCCTAGGGAAATTCTTCAGAGCAATTCCCATCAATACAGATAGTAGATGTGTATTCTAAGTACCTCTGATGAGTAGGAGCTTGTATTAGGGGAGAATCTGAAGGTGGATCTTCTCCTTTACCAGGCAAATTCTGTTACGTGTATGCCCTCCTTTTTGTTTTCTAGACTGCTTGTAGATGTTTGACGTTGGTTGTGATGAGGGTAACTGAGCCCTTTTCATTCAGATCAAGAAGCAGCAAATTAAGAACAACAACTTTTCTTCATTGAATTAGTTGTAGTTGGACTAGTATGCCAGGGATGTAGATCTACAGACATTACCAGTCTCTTTACACGTCTATTTTGGTTTTTAAGCTGTAAAAATGAGATAGTTCTCTTATGGTGGATTTATTTGGTATTTTAATTAGTTTGCCTAAAGACTATGTCTGAATACTGTGTATGTGGCTGTTTGAGAAGAAGCTAAAATGCTAATTCTCTAAGCGTGAAGAATGCTAATTATCTTTTTCCCCTTTGCTTCTGCTCTTAGACCTGTGGGAGACAGGTGTTATTTAGCAAAGGGAGGGATGAACATCACTTCTTCCGGGCTCAGGAGAAGCTAAAACATGAAATGTGTCTGTTGTGGTTCATTGACATGTCTGTTCTTAGATTTGTTCTTTCAATAAGCATCTCTGAAAGGTGGCACGAAACACCAGCGCTGTGAGTACAGAATCAAAACTAGGAAAGAGCCATGTGTTCACCAGAAAACTGGAAATTCAACTCATGCTTAGACTTTGAAAACCAGGATATATTGTATACCTATTCACAGAACTCAGCATTCAGGAGTATAATATGCTACATGATCACAATTTTATCTTTCTTGTGCTTGTTTCATTTATTTAAGCTTTGTTTAGTTTAGCAGTTTTAAATTAAACAGGTACAGATTTAAGTATCTAAGGTAATGCAAGTACAGGGCTATAGTTAAAAATGTGTTTTCCTTTGGAGTTTAATAATTTGGCAGTTGACTTGTTTCTTTTCAGCCCGATTCTTGTGCTGCGTTCATCATCCTGGTATCTGAACAAATGGCACGTAAACTCTTTTAGAGGAGAGGACAGTTTGCATGTACCAGTATTCAGCTTATTCGAGGTTAAGATTTCTTTAAAAAAATATTCTTAAAAGCAAACATTTTTGCTGTATTTTTGTTTGTTTTTCAGGTTGATCCAGCTTTGAAAGAAAAATTAAAACAGAACACTGTAACACTGGAATCTGAATATGAGGTAAAGTAAATTTGTTGCTTGGGGCCCATAACCTTGGCTACCCTTGATTACCCTGGCCGCTGGTGGGTTGTATCTGTCCCTAACTAAAATTAGATCAACCATCTGCCTTTGACTCACTGATGTCCAATAAAAACAAGGTTTTATGTAAAGAAAGGTTTTTGAACACGTAGTGCTTTTTTCTGAACACAGCTTTACTTTGATTTCCAGGCGTCAAGTACAGTGGTACAAATAAATTCACTATTTCTGTGGTTAACCTCGTTTATAAATGTAGAGCTGATGTTGGCCTTAGATGGAGTATGTGTGAATGTAAGTCAACACTTCTACTGCAGGAGTTTTGATAGTCTTTAGACCAAATTACGGAACAATGTGCATATTGTACTTTATTTCTTGCTTATGAAATTTATGTGTATCTTTGAAACAACTGTCATTTCTTTTACATGGTTTCAGAAAATTTTATAGAGAAGTAGTTCACTCTTTCCTCAGCATTGCATTTTCTTCAAATATTACTGAGCTCTACAATGTCTGTTTTGACCAGTTCAGTATCCAGAGTTTCGTAAATTTTCAGGTCTACTAAAAGCCACATTAGAAAAACTGGAAAAAGCCTCCCTGTGACCAGAAACAAAGGATAAAGCTACTTAAAAGTATTCCTAATGTTTTAAAATTAAATGAATCAAATGTCCAACTAACACTTCACCCATCTCTCTGGCCTTTATGCTGAACACAGGTTTTTGTTTTCTTCCCATACTGCATTTCTGTCACAAGCCTTTGAAGATCTCAGATGCACCCATTGCTCTCATACTTACGTGTCCACATGGCGGTACATGATCTTGATAGTAAAACTTTACTATTCTATTACTCTTTTGTGATTTGTCTGAAATAAAAATAAAACTTACCTTTTGTATTTTCACAGGCCTAATTTCACAAAATATATGCTAGTTTTTACCATTATTGCAAGTGGTTTTGGGCTCTCCCCCCACTATAAAGAATTGTGATTTCTGATGCAGGGAATAAAAAGATGGAAAGTTCCAATGGAGACTCAAAACTTACAAATCCATTAAGTTCTGATTGCCTCTGGGAGTACTGTCTCTCAGTTTCCATTCAATATACTGTAAGGCTGCTCTGATTTATTTATGTGGAAGAAAAAGTAAAAAAACCACATCTCAAACTCAATACCTAACCTCAAAATCAACCGATCTGTATTCAGATATGCCTTACTTTTTCTTCAGAAGATGAGTAAATAGTTGAAGGATAATATTTAAATAGCCATAATTGCATTATCTTTATGGATAAATCAATGGTAATAAAATACATCTAGCATAACAATATATTACAAGGCTACTTGGATAATGAGGCTCTTTTCTGATGGACAGAAATGACAGAAGCAATCTTATTTTTTTGTTAATCTAAACTGCAGAGAGCTCCCAGACTGAAATTCTTCCAGTGTAGTGCTTGAGTGTTATAGAGGGCAGATCAGTTCAACAAAACAAATGGATTTGCATAATGAAAATAGATTTGGATTGTTGTTTTGAACTCTAATATCAATATATACTTTACTATGGGCACCAACTTGCAAGCACATATTAATTTCTTGCTTCAATGAAACTTGTGAAACTACCAGCAGTCATGCAAATACTTTACAGGTTCCACACTAAGTGTGTGACAATTTTAAGTCGCTGTTACCTCTGTATTCTGGTAGACAATCTAACCAATCACCCAGTTACAGCTGACATCTAGGAGACTAGTTTTCTGTGGACCCCATCTGTTCCAGACTAGAGGGGTTTGGGTGGACGTTTTTCTCCTTTCTTTATTTTTTGACTTGTCCAAAATACAGCTCTTAGGAACACCTTCTAATTCAATATATAGGTCATGTTGAAGGATTACACTGGTGGCTGTTACTAAATATGGTGTGATAAGAGATCAAGGGCAGTTAAAAAGAAGTTGCTGTTTTGATATGTAAAGCCTTATTTTACAATATTATTAGCATTATATCTGCAACTGTTACTGAGGATACCATGCCAGCTCTTTTGAAGCGTGGTTGCCTGATATATGCAAGTGTCCTTTGGCCCTCCCCAAGACTTTTAAAAATATCTTACTGTCCTTACAGAAATGTACATATTGAATACGTGTGGAATTCTTCTAAAATGTCATCATTTCTTTTATAAGCATACATATATGCCCTTATGAGCATATTGCAAAAAATAGACATTTCCAGTGTTTCAAACATGTTGAATTCTGCATTTTTTCTCTGATGTGGTGGTGGTGGTGATGTAAAAAGTTATAATCACAGACCTAATTTATTGTGAGGAATTTAACATAAAAACATTTTCTTATTTTCTAATTTACTAAATTATATCTTCTCAAACTATGAAAAGTTTATTTCATACAGGAATGTTTCTGGACAGGATACTATTTTGAGGAAGGAAGAATTTACATGTGTAATTCATACTGCATTTCTTGTATCTCAGATCTGTTAATAATGGCATTTATCTTGTGCCTTGGGACATGCCAGAGGAGCAGGCTACCTTTGCATACACTCTTCATTGTTTATGCATTCCTCTCACACACTTTTGTGTTCTCATATGACCAATTAGTCCCTGCTGCTCCCTGTTGCCTAATAAATCACAGCTCTGTCCACTAGTGATGCTGGTGCTAATGTGAATGTAGTTCTGCTGCTGAGCTGGGCCTTGTAGAACACACTGTAAAAAATGTCAAGTGTTTGACCTGTGACAAAAGCCTAGAGTATTTTATTTGAAAGGACAAAAATACTGTTTGAAAAAGGGAGATTAAAAACCTGATTAATATGATGAGTGAAAACCATTCTTGTGGTTGTTTAACAATCGTAGTACATTCCTCTTCATGCATTTAATGCAGTCTCAAAATAACATTCCTTATTCTAGCACGTGGTTTCTGTAATTCTGTGAAATGAATGATCTAATAAACACTAAAAAATCTGGCCTCAGTTACATCAGACCCCAAAACATAGAATTGTTGTTAAGGGTTTTTCTAGCAAATAAAAACTTCCTTAAGAATTTACTAACATTTTGCAACGGAAAAAGCATTTAAGTTTGAATCAAATATGTGATATTCAGTGGGAATCAACAGCATTTGAAAGTAGAGGAGAAAATATCTCAATAAATAAAAATGTGAAGGATTGCTGTGGGAGCAATAAAGGAATTAGTTGTAAAGCAGGGAAGACTGATAAAAGATGCTAAGGGTATCAGAGCTGTCTGATAAGTAAGCTGACAAGGGTAGGGGTGAGAGGATGGTGTTGCAGCAAACCAAGAATAAAATAATGAGGATGTAAAATCATAAGGAACCATGTTGGTGCGGTAGCAACACTCAAAAAACATATCTGTATTTTTTTAGAGAAAATTTCCTTTGTATTCAAATCAGATATGCTTCCAAACTCCTTAATAATCAAACAAGATGTTATTTAATATCTATTAGACTCTGATGGTTTATAGCCATGTTCTAAGAATGGGTTTGGAAGACTTCAGTGGCTGCTGAAAATTTCAGTCTGGGAATGATTCTCTGGGAATCACCACTGGGCAGGAAGGTGATACTATTAAAAGAGTTCTGTGAGATTTGGGACATATAGGCAATATTGAGTACTTTTTTCAGTGATGTGAAAGAAATTGTGAAATCATTACTAATGTGCAAGTGATAAAAAAATATTGCAATAGTAAAAGTATGGCAAGGCAGGGACAGAGAGCTGTTCATATTACTTGCTAAGATGGGCCCATTAAAAGTGCAAAGTACCTTTTAGAGTAGCTGAAGTTATTTGTTTAAAAAACTGAAAGTGCAGGCCAGAGTGGACTGCATTCTGAAAAGCAGCAACTCGGGAAAAGATTTAGGAGTCAGTGAATAAATAATTCAGCTCGATCTTCTAGTCTGATCTTGCGGCACAAAGAGCTAATTCAGTGTATGAATATAAACAGGAATGGTAAATATAGGAACAGGTGATTTTACTTCTGGGTGAGGCACTGATGAGGCTGGGACTGAAATTCTGGTTCTGTTTTTGGTATCCACATTTTTAACAGGGCTTTAAGCATGGGTTAGGTAGCAGAACAGGCTGACTGTACTAACTTCGGGCTCTAAAAAATGCCTTAAAAGAAACTTAAAGATTTAAATAATATTAAAGGTACTAGGAAGAATGGTGCTTTCGTATAAATACTTTCATAGGAAGAAAGTGATAGCGATTGAACATTTTTTTGTTGCAGAAAATATAGTAAAATTAGAAGTACGATCTTTTCTCAATGGCTGGGAACATCATTTGAACACAACAGCAAGAAAAATTAGTCCTTTGTGTTTCAGAATATCAAAACTGTAAAACTTCACAAAGTTTTCCTTCAACTGGTTGCAAGGATGGCATAATTGATGTAATATGCTGGTCTGCAAATGGTCCGACTAGAGAATGCTGTTTTGTTGACTTAAAGAGTGTGAATATTGAGCAGGTTTCATTCCTTATAATTTCATAAATCACAAAAAGTCAACATTAGCTCTGGACAGAAGTTTTTTAATTGTTTGTCCTGAGAATTACAGCAAAAGTCTTGTAATTGCAGTATTAAAATGTATATTGAGGACAGTTCAAAAATTAAAAGTAGGTGTATGGAGAGGTGTTTTGGGAATATAACCTATATATTTACTGTCTTAAAAGAAGAATTTGAATAAGCTCTTCTGAAAAAGGTTCAGGCCACTTATTGTTCATTTGACTTAACTTCAGGGAATGTGGTGCCAGCAGAATAGATGAAACTTTTCAGGGAGTGACAGTGTAGTTACATAGTAGTTGCATCCAAGTGTGTGGACATCAGGAGTGCTCTAGAAATTCCTGGGTGCCAGTTGTTGAAATCTGCAAGTATCTTGTTGCTGTCATTATCAGTACCAGAGGATTACTGATTTTGTTGCTGTTTAAGAATTAACAGATTAGTGTACTGAATTGATTTGCTTCAGTGTCTGTGAAGATGCTAGTGGCTAAATGCCTTGAGCTGTTTGAGAGCTGACAAAGATGTTGGGAAAATATCCCTCCTTAGTGACTGTTATGACAATAAATAGGTTGAGATAAATAAAGAGGTTGAGATACTTTTCTTCCCCCTTTAATCACTCTGTTCCTTCCATGCTCTCTTCTTTCTTGGTGCATTGTCCAGCCTAACCATTAGATTCCAACTGCCCTCCAGGTTGTACCTGGGATGAGCTGAGTTTCTTGCATTTCAGTTTATTCACATGTGAAATGTTCTTTTATGTTTTTATTTCATTGTGAGTCCTCAACACAATGTTTTGTAGAGAAGTACAAAGTCATGTTATTTTATCATCAATAGAAATTGCCATGGGAAAGGACTTTAGTTCAAATAGTTTGTGTTAGGCATTTTATTCTGAGTGGATGTTCAGTCCACAGCCAACCTATAGTTTTGATCTTTTCTTCTTGACATCTCAGTAGTTTCCTGTACCGTAGTTCAATGTGTTCAAACTATAAACTATGTTCATAGTTTTTCATAGAGAAACACAAGAAGGTGGAATTTTGTGATGGGTATGGCAGAGGAAGAATTCTGGTGGAAAAGCCTTTTGCAGGAAGAAAGACAGCCTCCAGAGTAAAGTTCATAGGGTATCACTTTTTGCTGGTGTTATTTCTGGAATGCACCTCTGTTTAATAGTCCTGTAAATTCTTTCCTGGTCATCTCTTAGCACATGATTTTCCTTAACTGAGAGCTGTTTCTTTCATATATGTTGCATTTGATTTTTTCTTTATCCAATAAGAAGACACTGATGTCTCATAGGTGGAAAACAAGGTGAGTGATTAACAGTCAGACAGCAAACATGGTTGGGACTGTTATAAACAATCTCTTCTCATCACCCTTTCTCCTCTCTCCAAAATAGAATCCTTAGTACCAGCTTGCATTCCATGTGTGTTTTCTTGGTTTTTAATGCCACATGAGTTGACCAACTCTTACCATGCTAGAATATGTGTTGTCTCAGTCACAAAAAACCCCAAAAGTTTGAGTAGGGCAAGTTGTATCCACACATCATGGCTGAATTCTTTAATTTATTGTGTTGAGGAATGCTGCTAGCTTCTGCCAGGCAGCCAGTTTGGGGAACTCTTTCTTGTGCAGCTGGCTAGGTGGAAATGTTAAGCACTTCTGCCATACGAACAGGCCTCCAGTGGGGAATTGTTGGATCTTTGGTATGAAATATCTCTGAAGTAACTTTAGTGTAGTGTGTGGGAATTCAGCTATACAGCTGAGGCTGTGTATGTTTCTCTCATTGACTCCTTCTGAAGACGATACAGCAAAACAGAGAATTTTGAAGGAAGTTCTTGTCTCAGCAACCAGGCAAAGTGACTTTTTGCAAGAATATCCTCTTGTTTGTTTTTCTTATATTTTTTTCTCTGTGTTTGGCCAATTTCAAAAGCACTATCTGAAATATTTTGTGATTGCCAGTGTACCTCCAGATGATGTCCACATGGACAATCAAGTCTAAATGTGAAATGCTTTAAAAGATTATTATACAATTCTTGCATGTTCTTTGCTTCTCAAATTGTTGTTACCCGTCATTATTTAATGTTCAAACTATACTATAAAAATGTACTCTGCTTTAGCAAGTTACTGTCAGAGAATGGGTCACTGCTTGTCCTAACAGGCTTACTGATCAAAGAGAAAAATGAGATGCAAGATTCTGGTGGAGGCTGACCATGGAGTTTGCACACTTCTTAGCTAAATAATTAAACTTCTAAAAATTGAATGGAAAAGTTCCCAAGTTGAACCCCTGACTTCATTGTGTGTCTGGTAAAACTTGGTATTTGCCCAGGTATAGCTGGGAGGCATCACTGGGAAGTTCAAAGGCTGAGGGAAATGGTGTTAGTAATTCAATAGGTAATAATCCATCTTGTTTGTAACATCTTCCTCTCAAGTCATTGGAGAGCCGGTGTCCCCCTGTGCCATCTTACAGCTCTAACATTAATAGTTTTTAAGCACAATGCAGTTCAAAACCAAAATACCTTCCAGCTCTAGAAAGACCCCAGACCTTACCTTCTAGAACTTCATCTTCATGCTTGTAAAAATTTAAAAAGATGCCTTGATCTTTCTAAGACAGAAGTCTTTCTGATTTGGTTTGAAGACCTGTTGGTTCTGATAGAATGAAAGGTTATTCACAAATTATTTGTGGACTGTACATTCAGCAGTATTGCTGAGAAGTAGCTTTACTGTCACTGGCAGTATAGTGGGGGAATAACACTCCTATTACTGTCCTCATGAATTAGAAAAGGGGTGTTAGCCACAGAGAAGAAACAGGAGGATTTTTTTTCCCTATGAGAAATTGCCAACAATACAAATCAAGCAGTAGCCATTGCTGTTACTGGAAAACCAGAACTGAAAGATTTGAGATTGCCCTGTTAACATTTAGCCTAAATCATATTTTCTCCACAGAGAAATGCATTCTGTTTCAGCATATAAATTGATAAGCAAGTTCTGGAAGAGAGCTGAGTGGAAAATCAGCAGGGAAAAGTAGATGAGAAGCAGAAGTCCTAAACTACACGAACTGTATGAATGTTTCCTGAACTGAGACCAGGATAGAGGGGGGAGCATGTGAGAGGCAGGAGATTGAGCCCACCAGTTCAGAAGGGTCGACTGCTTAATAAGGTTGACTGCTGATTTGAAGGAGTGTGGTTACTTTAAAGTAATTACGTAATGACCTGGATTTAAGCTTAATTTGAGACTGTTGTTGTAAACCTTTTCTAGTTGTTTCTTTTCTTATGCCTACACACTTCAGTTAGTAGTTTCATAGTGGTAACTTTTCATTTCTTGTTGTGGTAATCTCTTAGCCCTTTGCCGTGGTATTCATTGCAGCTTTTTCCTCTCACATAAGAAACCTTGTTTTTCATATCTCTTCAGAAGGAAAAACACCATGTGTGACTCATGGGTCTCGTATTTTTTTATCCTGGTACACCTCATCCTTTTTTTATTAGAGTACCTTTTTATCTTTATTAGAGGACAGACTGTGCCAGATTTTATATACAGAAAGTGAAAAAATTGTCCACACTTCCAAGTATTCATAGTCTTAGGAAGTTGTTTGAAATAAACCATTTCTGTGGTGTCAGGAGGGCTTTCTGGGCTCCAGATAGGGACGTGCTGTAGAAATCTGTGTGCTCTTCTTAGCAGCAACAGAACTGTCATTTTTTACTCTTACTGGTCTCCTGCACTGTTGAAGATCACACATCTCCTTCAGTCAAGTTCACCTTTATTTAGTTGAAAAAGATGCTGCAAACATCCCAAAAGTCTGTCCTTAGCTGTTCCTATTTTAGAGTCTTGTGCTGCAGTAACTAGGACATCCCTTTACAAAGTGTAGTATGATATAAACTTAGCAAGATCAAGCAGTCAGATCTGGGAAATTCCTTGGTCCTGTTGACTTGGCTAGGTCTCCCAAGTTTTAAATTTAGGGATAAATCATAGTAAGCAGCACCTCTCTTTCTGAGGCAGAATAACCATAGCTTGATGCAACTTTCCATGAAGGAAATGGAAACTATCCTAAATCTACTTAATTGCTTAATTAGAAGTGGAATTTGCTGAATTTGGGATGTTTAATCTTGAAGTTGTACTACTGCACTCAGGCTATTATTTATTTTGAGCCTTTCTGAGTTTCGATTTTGCTTAGGAAAAGAAGATATGCTGAAAGTAAACGACCCATGCATGTGTTCTCTTGACTTTATCATAAAGCTTGTGAATCTTCTGGACTAAGAAGTCCATCTTGGGTCATCTGCAGGTGTAATGATAAATGGCACTGGATTATCCTCTGAGATTTAATGTGGCTTTCAAGAGATTCTGAATTTTAAGAAGGAAAACTGCTTGTAAATTAGGAGGAAATCATGGCAAGGCCTAATTCCTGATGGAAGTCTGTCTCATGTTATTTTCTGTTATGTTCAAAATTCAAGGCTGTGTAATCATGTAGTTTTAACTTAGTGATATAATTGTTTAGTTTACTGAGCACTTTATATCACTGTAACACCTTCACACAAAACTATGAGAGTATTCTGTGGACATTAATTAAACTCTGTCACACTTCTGAGATGGAGGCAAGTTCTGTTTGCATGCTTTGGATTGGGAAAAGGTTTCACAGACAAACTGGTGGTGCAGTTCCTCAATACACATCTTCTATGACATAGTCACTCAAAGATGTTTCTCTTCTCTTTCCACCCAATGTTTCCTTCAGATGTTCCAGTTCAAGTGTTTGCATAGTCCTGTGCTTATATAGGATTTGTTCATAAGCAGTGTGAATTTATTTTCTTAAACTGTTTTGTTTTTTCTGGTTGGAGCACAGCCCCACATCCTTGATTTGGCACAATTAAAGGGAAAATAACGCATGGGGAAAGAGTCTCTTAAACCAGTTCACCAGTTAATTAATTGTGCCATAGATGAATGCTATTGGATCCCACTGAAGTAAGCAACAACGCCTCTCTTGGTTTTTGCCAGTCTTCAACAAAGCCAAAAGGAGAAGCAGCTCTCTGGATGCTTACATGCCAGTCCCCCGCTCACTCCCCCCAGTTCTTCCCTTAATGACCAAAAAAAATCTTATTCTGGCCATAGTTTGCTGCTTGTGAACTTGCTTGTTTACCAATATCATAAAAACTAAACATTCTCTAATTGGAAAAAATACTTCTCGTTAAACTGAGGATTAAATCACTAATCATGGGCTATTAAATCCCAGATTATTAAATCACTAATTGCAGATATGAAATTATGTCACTTCCTAAGCAAAGTAAGTAACACACCCAGTTTATATTAAGAAAATGAGATGTCAAAAAGATGGCTCTGGGAAAGAGTTATTTAAAAAACCCTGCTAAAGCCATATCAGTGTGATGATGAAGTTAAGATTTTCAGTCATGCACAAGACAGCAGATTCAATGTTAGCTGTAATTCTGTACCTCTTCATCTATATATCATTATAGAGCTCCTCAGTATACCTTTTGTCTCTTCAAGCTTTTTTGACACCTTTAAAAAGCAGAGTATTCCGTTGGTTTAATTCTTTCACTGCCTCTTAGAGCCATGAGGGTATTTTTCCCTGGATCATCTTTTGTCTGCAAATGGGTTTGCTTACTGTAATGATGGGAAATAATTGTCTCTCAATATCAGAGCTATTTCTTTTGGTGGTTCTCATCACAGAATTTATTTCATCAAGCTGTAAAGTAAACAGGATTCTCTTATCCCTCCTTTCACATGTGAGAAACTGAGACTGAAGCCAAACGCTTTTTGCAAGCGGCCACCTTGAATTCACTCAGCCTGAACACTAATAGCTCTAAATGAATTTCTGCAGACTTCAGTTTGTGTATTGTGGCATGAAGACTATCCTGCAAGAGTAGAATTCAAACTCTTTTTTAGATTTTATTTTATTTTAAGGCTGGCAGAGGCTTATGACTTCTACTTAAGCCAGGCATTTGAACCAGCAATTAAGAAGTGAAGGTCTTTTTATGTCCGTTTTGGTACCTTTGCACTAGTCAAGCTGTTTAACAAATCTTAAAAGTCAAGTGTGGCAAACAGTTGAACATATTTTTCTTTTTCACTGTGCCTGTCTGAATAACTGCGTTTTTTTCCTTGAATTTACAGCTTCTGCCAGTCTTGTACTCTTAAGAGGCAGTTTAGCTGATTTAGGGAGTGAATCAGTACATTTAATGGACTATACTGATCTTACTTTAAACAGCTAATTTTCAATATCTTTTGGGCTATTTGAGACAAGCAGGAAAAGTGCTGCCGATCTGATCTGATTACGTTTCATTGTAGTCTCCAATGATTGAGTGTTTAGTACATTTGAATTGGGAGAAGAAGTCTTTTGGTTTTTAGCTTTCCAGTTCATATGAATTTCAGTTTAGTAAAAGCTGGAAGTAGTTTAACATGTGATGTGATGTCTTCACAAAGTTAGGTAGGCAGAATCCAAGTGGCTAAAATGAAAAAAAGAAACAAGAAATTAAGAAGACCTGGCCAGATAGAATGAAAGATGTTGACTTCATCTGAGAGCAGAACTAGCTGCTTGCCTGAATTCTCGCTGTACAGCTCAGGCAGTCTGAAGGAGCTGTGTAACTTTGCGGTTTGTGCTGCACCTAATTAAGAGAAGGACTGTCAATCAGGTCTTGTTCTCATCACTAAGATGAATTTAAAATGTAGCTATGTGCATGTCTTTAGCCTACATCTAATGTAGCCATTTATTCCGGGATGATTCTGTTGTAAGAATTTTCATGTCAGTGACCAGGCAAAAAGGGTAGGGTTTTACTCAGTTGTGTGTGAGGTACTGCCCTGGTTGAACCTCATCCAGCAGCCAAGCCCCATGCAGCTTCTCACTCACTCCCCATGATGGGATGGGGCAGAGAATTGGCAGGGTAAAAGTGAGGAAACTCATAGATTGAGATGAAGATAGTTTAATAGCTAAAGCTTAAGGTGCTGGTGCAAGCAAAGCAAAACAAGGAATTCATTCACCACTTCCCATGGGCAGCAGGTGTTCAGCCATTCCCAGGAGAGCAGGACTCCATCACGTGTAAAGGTTGCTTTGAAAGACAAACTCCATCTCTCTGAATGTCCCCGTGTTCCTCCTCCTTCCCCCAGCTTTACATGCTGAGCGTGGTGCCATATGGTGTGGGATATCCCTGTGGTCAGCTGAGGTCACCTGCCCCAGCTGTGTCCTCTCCTGGGCACCCTCAGCTCGCTGGCTGGTGGGGTGGGCTGAGAGGCAGAGAAGGCCTTGGCACTGTGTGAGCACTGCTCAACAGTAATGAAAACATCCCTGTGTTACCAACACTCCTTTCAGCACAAATCCAGAACATAGCCCTATGCTAGCTACTATAAAAAAATTTAACTCTACCCCATCCAGAACCAGCACAGATATATGGGAAAATAGCTACACAATAGGAAAGCATTGCACAACAGATTTTCACATCCTATTTCAGTGGTGGTACTCCTCCTTATGCTTACCCACATGCAACAGGAGTGTTCCGTTATTCCAAAATTGGATAGCATCAGTTCAGAAAGTTGGAACGTCTAATGATTCTGCCTTCTGATGACTGATAACGATGCCATAAACTAAATTTTTGAAGATACTGTCCCATGGTAGTAGGGAAGGTGCTTTCTTTTTGAATTTCAGTAAGATACTACAAAGTGTTTATACATGACACAAAGTGTTAATGATCTCTTTAAAAATAATGATAATGAAAAAAATATAGTCTTCCTATGTATGCATTAGAATCTTTATTTCTTTATATTTTAATTGATCAATAGATCTTATCTGTCATCTCAGGCAATGCCATTCACTGCACATAGCCCTTGGTTGTTTTATTCTGTCAGTAGTTTTCTGGCTACCTTTATGATTTCTGTTGGAAACTGCCACAATACTTTCTGGTACTGGTACTGGTTTGTTTGGACACTATAGCTTTGAAATACTTCCTGTTTTTAATAAGCCTCCTCTCTGTAAAGCTTTTGTGAAGTTTCAGGGACAAATTAATATGAACTTTTTGGTAAAGATCTTCAGTACGCATATCTCTTTTGATAGACTTCTTTATGTAGCCTATCTTTAGATACCACAAGTTTTGCTGTACATATTTTAAAAGTTGATTAATGTTCAGGCTTTGGGAGCCAAACAACTTTGGGAATAGTTGAGATCCTCACAGCTGTTTAATTTGTGTTTAATTAAATCAGCATGCATCCCTTCTGTTAAAGCAAAAGGTTAGGTCCTTGAAGCTTCCATTAGAATCAGATGTTAAATTCTGAATTTGCAATCAGAGGGGATAGTCACTGTTGTGTGGGATGATGAGTACCTTTCCTCCTTCTCTCTACTTCTATGTCAGCTAAGATCCGTTCTGGTTGAAATGAAGTACCAGCTAAGCATAAGACGTATAAAGTGGTAAAGACAATTCTTCAGAAAGACCTATGTCAACTCTACTGTACAAAAAATTCAGTTGCTCCTACCTTGTGAAAGTCTTCTGTGTTTGTGCATGTGTTCTCATATATCTTCTGTAGAGTGTTGCCTAATTTCTTTTGATATCTGACTAACCTCATTGCAATTTCCTCAACTGTAGAAGTGTCAGGAAACTTTTACATAACATGAGCTAATAGGAGTAGGTCTATTCTGTTAAAACTGTTGAATTTTTCTGCAGCTATTATTCAAATCCCTGGATGTTTGCCATTTATTTGAATGATTGATAGTAGACAAATTAGGCCACAGGCTTGGGGCAGGGTTAAGTATTTTCTGGTGTATTTTTACAGCATTTGCTGAGATGAAGCCTTGATCACAGATCAGGTTTAAGTCCCACTGCAGTATGTATCATTCATTACTGGAATGCAGTGTTGCCCTGTTTAATAGCATCTAGGACAGCCCTGATTCTGGCAGTGGTGCAGAGCCTCTCCTCAGTCTCCCCATCACATCCAGTGTGCTGTTCCACAGCTGGCATGTGAGACTTGAGCTCTGTGTCCTGGGAAGGGACAGCTGTGCCTCTGCCAATAGGACTGTGAAGATGCAAAAAGTGTTTGTGTTCTTTGACTGCAGCACGAGGTCCGAAGGGCGCCTGTTCTTCATTTTTGTTGCCTCTAAGTCTAGATAAATACTTCAGTCATTGGTAGTTCTGAGGGGGTATGATAGGAGGCGGCAAGAAGGTAATTAAATCTAGTTTTTCAATACCTGATGGTTCAGTCAGTTAGCATAGCTCATGTATGACTTACTAAGAGGCCTGTCTGTGGTGGTTGGGTGCCATGGGAAGCTAATCAGCAGAAGGCATTGCATACCTCTCTCAAGTTGAAACCACATGGATTGAAGGGGTTTGCACCATTGCTGTCTCTCTTTGTGCTAGATAATGAATCTTTTCCAGCGTGCTTTGTATTTTTGCTGACAGGATACTTCAGCTCACTAATTACTAATCCTTCTGTTTGAGCTATACCAATGCTTGTCACTCTTGCTACTTCAGTGCTTGGCAGACTTGCAGTTGAAGAACAGATCTGGAAAACAAGGTGAGAGGAGAAGTGAATACAAGGTATCTTCAGTCTTGTTCAGATGCTGCAGTGCTTCCTGTCCTTAAATGTTACTCACCTGCTGACAAGCAGATGCAGTAATGCCTGTCTTAGTCATTTATGTAGCTATATGGATAACTACTAGGTTTGTTTCCTTCTTGTTGAACTTCTCGTGCAGGGCAGATGAAAGTTCATCAACCCAGTGGTGATACTGAGTTTCTTGTGCAAAAAGAAGTTGGTTCGGAATCATATGTACTTTAAATCATGGATCTGTCAAGGTGACATTGTTATTTTTGCTGTTTTTCTGCAGAAGCTGGACAAATCTAACTTGGATAACTGGGAGAACATCAGAGGACCCAGTCTGTGGGAAGATTCCAAGACGGTTCAGAAGCAACGGCGGGAGGCTCTCCGTCTCAAGACAGAGTGACTGAGCAAGCCTACTTTCATGCCTCCAAAAAAAAAAATCTCAGGCTGGACTGTCTTAATTTTTAATCCAGTGTCAGTAACAGACATGGGAGCAGTTGCACTGAACAATTCAGCTGGTGTATATATAAGTAACTGTGAGATCAGTCCAAAAGGCACTGTATTATATGAAGCTCTTTGTTTGCATCCATTTGCATAGAGTACCACACGCTGTATATGTGATTTTTCGATTAAAAAAAGCTGATTATTCTACTGAGAATATCCCATTGTTTTTCAGTCTCTAACATTCAAAACTGCTTCAGCAAGAAATAACGTTTCAAGAGTCACTTGTCAGTACCAGAAGTTGTCATCCTAATGAGAACAACAGGGCTGTCATCTAGATGTGTGTGACCAGATAAATGCTGCTTCAGGGAGCCCCTGCATGACTTCAGGCTCTTTAGCTTGCAAGGGACTCCACAGGCATATGAGCTGTTCAGAACAGTGAGTCCAGTTTTGGCTAAATAATACCCTTGTGTTTCATTTCCAGGGGCTGCATAAAGGCATGTACTGAGTGTCAGCTGATAATTAGTCAAATAACATTTGTTTAGCTGTGGTTAAATTTCTGTGATTAGTTTATCGATACCTTCATGCAGGCAGGACCTCTGCACTGGAACCTCTCAGTTTAAATTGGAAGAACTCTTCCTCGCCAAGAGCTGTCCTGCTTTTCTGTGAGTAAATATTGTAGCAGAATCTTCTTGAGCCACTACGTAGTGGCAAAGCTCATCTTACATGTATTATTACATGTATATTTGTGCATGTGCACAGGAATTTTTTATGTTCCAATCAATTCTTCTGAAATGCTTGTCTTTTTTTATTTGTCTTTGTGTGGTAAGTACCAGCTGTTAGAGGACATTTTGCTAACATTCAGGACCCTGCTGCCGAGAGAGTTCAATGAAGAAGGATCTACTCAATTTTTCAAATGAAGTGATGCTTTTGATAAGGTGTTGCAACAGACTTGTGAAACTCCTCATCAGAGGAGTGGAGCAGTAGAGCACACATTAACAGTAGATTCTAGTTTCAAAACTCTCAGTGACACCTCTATGGAAATCCTTTTGGAACTGTCTTTGGAAAAGGTGTGGCCTTACTCCCCTCTGCAGGATGTGTCAAATGTAATCTAAATGTCCTTTTGGACACTTTTTTAGGGTAGCCTCTTTGCCCTCATGTAAATCTTCTCTCAGCACTTCATTTTCTTTAGTCTCTCAGTGGTGAGGCCCAGTCTTTCACTCAGGAAGAAGAATTAACATTAATTTTTCGGGAGTTAGAAAGGAATTCATAAAGCATCGCATGAAATATCTTAGGCATGTTTTGTGCATGCTTGCTTTTGATAGAGTTGTGAAGACCATCAGAAAGTGGTGGATGAAATCTGGAACAAAGTTGGAGCTATATGTTTGTGTATTTCCCTGTTCAATGTCATAGATATCTCTTCTTCTAAATCAAAGTATGAACAAATTAAACCACCCAGGAGAGGAAGAAAAGGAACAATGCAAGAGTAGGTAATAATAAATGCTACAGGGAAACCAGTGAAAAACTAGAATACAGAGGCATTAAGCTGTGCTAGAGCTAGACAAGGAGGAAATTGGTTCTATTGTTTTGTCATTAGGCAAATAAAATATAAATATTACTAATAAGGAGTAATTAATACTGCATCACTTGTTAAGCACTTTTTCAATGCTTAAATTCAAGTTCAGGTGCAGTTCCACTGACTGCAAGATGGATCACTCAAAGGACATCAGCGCTTTGGCTACACTGACAGTGTTCTCTCAGGACTCTTGCAGCATCACTGCTACTGTTACAGTGAGAACTGGACCACTGGAAATGTATCTTTGCACTCCCCACTGGTGTGGACTCTGAAAATTCACTGCCTTTCTGAGAGGATGCACATCTTCCCTTTCCCTGCTTTGATTGAAGGAGATGGGAAGCTGCCATCGCTTTGCATACGGAGAGGCGTGCTCAGCTCCCAGGCTTGCACGATGGCTCACAATATGGACCAGTGCTGCTCCTGAAATAAACACATGGCTTTCTAAGAACAGCATGTGTAGGAGAAGCAGCCCCTTCCCCCAGGGGAAGAAGCAAAGATATTTCTCTTGCATGAAGCCCTTAAACTTATCAGTTTTCTTGATGAACAAAACACTCACTGAAATATCCTGTGTATTTTTAGTAATTTGATATTCTGCAAGGATTGTTTTGGGAATGGTCATCTTATTTCAGCAGGTTTGGAATGTAGTTGTAAATAATTACTTATCCGGAGCAATTTCTTATGTCGTAACTTAGAACCCAGTCTTAGTTGATTGTTTGCTGGTTGTGGGGTCCCCTTGCCCTTCCCTTTTTCTTAGGCACTAAATCCTGTAGTTTCTGAGGGCATATTTGTAACTACCTTTGAAGTGGCCCCTCTGGAAAGTAATGGATTTATCATAGCATCTCTGAGAAAAAATGACATGCAGTTGGAAGACTTTCCAACTTGCCCTTCTCTTCAACTTCCATTTTAGAAGACAGCCTATATCTATTGATTGTCCACTAAAATAAAAACCCACCATGTTTTTTAATGCTGACTTATTTGAACAGTTTTTCTAATGTTGACTCATTTATGAATTTAAAAAAATCCGAACCAACAATAGCTGATACAGAAGCTGTACTTTTCATAAAATGGGAAGAGCCATTTCAGCAATTCGTCTTTATTGCCATGCACTTGAACAATGGCTTGATGTTTTATGCTGTGCTTTTCTTACCCATTGAATTGGAAGTAATACTTTTGAAAGGCGTGTTGAGAGCCAATTAAGTCTCTTAAGTTGTCATGCAACCTAGAGTAGAAGGCATTCCAGAAATGTGGAGAATTATAGTTAATAACAGTAGCAGGAGAGGCAAACTTCAATTAGTTCAGAATTCATGCTCAGTTTGGCTGCTTATTTGAACTATCCATTTGAAAGCCAGTTAGAGCACTTCTAGTTATCTCTAAGGCTCCTGAAGACAATTTTGTTCAGCTACTGAATCGTAGTTCTAGACATCTGTGAGTGGAGGGGGTCAGAGGTAATTAAATACAATTGTCAGTCTGAGACACTGATGGACATTTTTGCATCCTCTTTGGTGACTGGCATACACAGGTCTGAGGGGAATGAAAACAAGGCTTTAGTGAGAGGTGTTCAGTATTACAGAGGTAAAAGGGAGGACTGAAGAAGCCAGATCTTCTAATCAGTGTTGCTGAAATTAGAAATAAAAGAAGGAAGTCTGGCTAGGTGTCTGTGTGTATGTGGGCTGAAAAATCAGTTTCAAAATCCCTGTTCTGACAGTAAAGAAGAAGGTGTTTATCTCTCAAAGAAACTGTAGCAAGGTTGGTCTTTGGGCTCTTCCATAACAAGAAAAGCAGCAGGACATAGAATTGGAGGGAATCTGGGGCACCTGTCTCCAGGGACAGGGAGAGGTCAGCATAGCACCACAGATACGTGGGTATCTGCCTGGATGGTTCTCAGTGGCAGCTGTCTGCAGCTCAAAATGCTGCCCAGACCTCTGTGTGAAATCTGCCCTGTGGATCCTGCTTATTGAGAGTGGTTTTCCTACAGCACTTTGAATGTGCAGACACACGGGTGACCCAAAGTGCTCAATATATCAATTCAGCTGTAGCAGAGGAAGGAGAGCCTTAGCAAGAGCTGTAGCTACTGTGGTGCAGAAAAGCTTTCAAAACTGCTGAATAGCACAGCAGTTGAATTTCAGAGTTCCTAAATACATCTGGATGAGCAGCTGGATGTTAAAAACTTACAGAATCAGAATGCAGAGAGCAATCTTGCTCATATTGATCCTCCAAGGTCTTGAAAAAGGGTCCAGTACCCAAAAAAAGATAGGTGTAATAAGACATGAGTGATGGGAGTTTTAGACCAGAATACAGAATGCAGAAACTTCTGAAAAGCAACTTAAATCTATCCCATCATCAGCTGGGGACCAGTCCTAAGAAGCAGAGGAAGAAATCCATTTCTTCACGGAGAAGCAGCAGCTTAGAGAAATTTAAAGGTCAGTGTTCACTGGATGTTTTACATGGACACTTCATGTTTCACTGTGCTTGCCTGTGTATAGGTGAAACTCAAAACAGTACTTTTCACCTTGTGAAATAACTACACAGACCCTTGTACTTCTTGATGATCTTGCATTTGCTCTGACTTGCTATGTTTGCATTTCCAGCTTGAATCCAGGGCAAGTTTCATTTTATATTCTGTATTTTCCAGAGGCACTTATTTCTGCATGAAATGGGGAAGCCTAATATTATCCTTTGCTACTAACTATCTCCACTTGAAAAAAAAAAATGAAGAAACAGAGAAGGACATGACTTGAAGTCTTAGGAAAGCAGAATAACTATTTTTACATTAAGATGGTCAAAGAATTTTCCTTAAAGCTTTTATGGTTAGAAGGGCTGCTTATTGCCAGCGTTTTCAGTGGAAAACCACCTTTCATCCTTCAGTGGAGTAAGGTTCAAAAAAAATTTCCACTCTTATTTTAGACTAGCTAACTAGAAGCCTTTCATCGAAGGAAGGTAATTGCTTAGTGTTAGGCCTTCATTTCTTACAAGGACTTGCAACCAGACTCAGCCAACACGCAAATAGTCTCTAGACTTAGAAACAAAAACTCCCTACAGATGTTTTTCTTAAAACTTGTACTCTCCCCAGGAGCCAAAAGCAGACTTTTGTACCACTGGAATCAGACTGACCATATTTTCTTGTTAAACATGTGCTTTAACTGCATGTGCAATTGTCTTGCTTAACACAGGCAAACAAAGTTTCACCCTCGCCATTTCCATGCTGCTTGGGACATGTGTTAAAATCAAATGCAACCAAAGCAGCAGGTGGTAGTGCTGCAGAAAGGACATGTGAAATATGCTTATACATTGCAAATGTGAATAGTATATGTGTCGTAGTCACAGGTCCCTTGAGAAAGGAAGAAAGGGAAAGAAAGAAAAAGACACAGAAAGAAAAGAAAAGAAAAAAGAAAAGAAAAAAAGAAAAGAAAAGAAAAAGAAAAAGAAAGAGAGAAAGAAACAAAACACATCAAAAAAGTCCCCCAGAAATAGGGGAGTACTGTGCATTGCCAGTGCCTCTGTAGAAGAAATTCATGCCCTTTCACCAGCATATCTGGAGCCTGGTATGATGTGCCTCAGTTGGTGGAAAAAATGACCATAGCTTTTTAGCATGTCTGTTTCAAGGTGGTTGGTGAGATCCTTGATGTTCAATACCAACTCCATTGTGTGTGTTCAGTATCAAATCCATTATGGTATCAGCCTCAGGGAGGTTTGGTGGCTCCCAGGAGTATGGCTGATTCCTTGAGGAGCAGGGGCAAACCCATCTCTCTGCCTTACAGATCCATTCTCCCTCCTCCTTCTGTCCTGTCTTCTAGTGTTCCTCCTACAAGA
Source organism: Melanocharis versteri (assembly GCA_013397845.1). Classification (NCBI taxonomy): domain Eukaryota; kingdom Metazoa; phylum Chordata; class Aves; order Passeriformes; family Melanocharitidae; genus Melanocharis; species Melanocharis versteri. Next base: position 144,821 of record VZTG01001219.1, read on the forward strand.
TAACAATTCATTCTCTGAGCTGCTCTTTTCTAATGGAACTGGCTGTAAAACATCACCCTCTTTTTTTTAAAGCTCACTGTCTACCATGCATTGAAGAGTAGTTGTTTCTAAATGAATCTGAATTTCAAGCTCAATGTAAGCTCAGAACACAGACCCAGTATTATATCATCGTAAGGATGGCACCCAGCATACACTGGGGTCTCTTTTTATCTTCAGATACACAATGCTGTGCTCTCTATTTTATGTACAAAGGAAATTAAATGTACTTTTTTCTTTAAAAGATGATATCTTCATCTATCTCCAGCTGTCAGTTCCTAATAATGTTGCCCAGAGAAGTGTTATCTGTGATTTTGTGGCTTTAGTGGACTATCTTTTGTTCAACAGAGGACAGCAGAATAAAATTTCAGCTTAATATAGCTCTTTTCTTACTCCTTCTGAATAAACAGAGGAAAAGATGAGAGCAAGAGCAAAGAATCTTGGGTTCCAGACTCAATTTTCTTCTGCTTTTTGGTAGATAGGGCATTTTAAGAAAGGAAAGGAAGAAAAGTAGAAAAAAATAAAAGAAATATGGAAAGCAAAAACGCTTAGGGACAACAATAGTAATAGAAAACAGTATTTTTTCTGGCTGGTCCCTCTGGATAGAATAGAAAGGAAAATTATTTCTGTCTCAGGAAAAAACGTCTGAGCTCAAAAAATACTCAGGTCCAAACGACCAGTCAGGTACAATATTTTGCAAGTTAATGGTTTTAGAAACACTTTTATTTGGGTGAAATACAATGTTTTATTTTGTTTTTCATGTTTTTCCATTCTTGATTCTTCTTCCTCAGGTACCTTAACTGTGGAAATGAAAAACCACCACTAATCTTAAAAATGTAGTTCTGACTTAAAAGATTGACAGCACAAAATGCTTCAACAGTTTTCAGAACTTTTCACAGAAAGTGTTCTCAATAAGAGTAAATCTATCAAAAGTAGGTCTTTCTCAATGAACAGATTGCAAAATGTCAATCAACCAGATTTTAAAAAAAATTGTAAAAGATCTTTTTTCAGGGTTCACCAGCCAGTTCCTCTGTTAGTTGGTGAGTGAGTGATGTTTACTGACGAGGATGTGGCTGCACACCCCTGCGGCTGGGCGTGCCAGCCTTCTCCCCACCAGGTGTGCACACCTGCATCCAGAAAGTGGCACTCCTGAAATTTAACAGAGCACTTTACTACTCAGTGACTTGTAAGAAAAGACCGACCCCATGTTGCATTCAATATTCTGCTATGCCAGGTAGTGACAATGTAAGTTTTATACGAACTGATGAAGTTTCCTCAAAAACTAGGTCCTTTTCCTCCCCGCTTTTGCAAATCCCACAACCTAAATTTATTTGTTTAGTTTCTGTTAAATTATGTCACTTTTAATTAGATATTCAAACAGCATGCTCATATGTCATGATACATTAAGAAGAAGCCCAACATTTTTCCCAGTCTAAAAAAAGACATCACCGCTGCTTACATGCTTGGTTCAGGGTTTCCATGATTTTAAGTTACCTGTCTAGCAACAAATTGGCAATCAAAGATGGAAATACTTCAGTCCTACTCATGCTCATGTGTATTTGAAGTGTCTACAGTCCATACAGTTCAGGCGTCATGTCTCACCATTGTTTGGTTATCCACCCCACCACCGCAGATGCTCTTTTGCCTTGCAAACATCCTGATTCAGATGCAATTAAAGATGTGATTAAAGATAAACACAAATTTTTAGTACAAAGATCTGAGATTGCACATTCCCTGTAACAGGCCTTTTGGGCTGAGTGCTCCCTGTGAAGTGCAAACATCCTAATCAGCTATGCTGGAATAATAGCAGAAATCGTAGGTTTTGTTTTTATCATCCCTTAAATCAAGATGAACTTGAATACAGTTTGATCAAAACTTTAAAAGTTCACCCTAGCCCTGACAGGGGTTTTCTGGGAAGATTTAAAAGAGAGTTATGACAGACAATGTTTTGCAACTTGTCTTAGAGAAGTCATTGCAGAGAAACAGCTGGGAATATTCACAATATGTTTCAGTTAATGTAAAACCCCCCAAATTAAATAATCAGAAATTGAAACATCTTAAATATTTCTCTCAATGTTTGAATTTTAGTGTATCTTCCAGGACCAGCACAGAATATGTCCATTTTTAAGTGGGCTGAAGTTTGTGACTTTACAAGAAAAAGCTGGATATTCAAACTTGTACTTTGTATGGACAGATCCAGTTGGCTGGGCAAGGATTTGGAATATGAATAGGAGAAGGAGACCTTTATCTCCTATCTTTCATCTATTCAAGAAGATTTCTTACCCCTGTAATGAATTATTCACAACAGAAATTAAAAATTGAGCAGTCTTTGTCCCTTGAAGCTACACAGGGTTGTGCAGTGTTACCTGACAGGTCCATTTTTCTCACACATACTGCTCATGGTCTTAAAAATTCTGTCGCTGATGTGCACTATCCACTTTAACAGCCACATACTCCATGCAGTCTTTATGTATTTCCCTTTCTGTGTGTTCAGGTAGTGCCAAGAAACTAGGAGGAGAACAGGTGTTAGTTCTGTGCTCTCTGCCTGGAGATGCTGTGATCTAGGAACTGCTGCAGCAGTCAAGGAAGGTGTCTCTGTGTCTTGTTCTTTTGTCCTTGGAGAAGTTTCTTTTGCCCTCAGAGGATTCATGACTCTGATTCCTTTGCATAAGGGGTGTAACAGAAGATCTGAAATTCAGAAAATACATAATACCCTAAAGCCTCTTATGTGTTGTCATATGACCGTAAAGGTGTTTTTTAGAGGGCCTGCATTATATATCAAATATACGAGTAGATAGAAACGCATATTTAGGCAGCCCCAAAGAATGTATTTTCCTATCTGTACACATGCAGTGGAGAGCTGGAGCATAGTGTCCCTCACCATTAATGCCCTGTCAAGGTGGGGACTTGCAGGGATCACCTCTGAGAGATGAGGATGGTTGCCTTAGCAGGAGCTGGCTCTATGCAGTGATTGCCTGCCCAGGTTACACAGAAGAGAGTTCATTTTCCAACTGACACGTGGTGGCTCCATACAAGTCAAATGTCTGCAGACATTTACATTGTCATGTGCAGTGATCATCTCTTTCAGAGGTAGATGTCTGCCAAGGTGTCTGCTGAATTGTGCTCTGCTGCTTTCCTCCTTCCACTGATCCTGGAAAGCACTTGAGTGATGAGTTTTGATCACTTTGCCTTTATAAGTCTTGTTTTGGGTGAACTGGATCCCAAGAAGTCTCCTTGTTTGGCTTTCATGGATGTTAAGACCAAACTTTGGGATGAGTGCTTGCAAAAACAGCGAAGGCCTGTGTACCTCTGCAAGTGCTTTTGGCTTCTCTCCCTTGACTCTCTGGTAACAGGGTTATCAGCTCTGAATGAGTTTGAAAATTTTGGCGGCTCTGATGCTGCCATTTTTAAAAAATTTATTATTTCTTCTTTCTCTTGAAAATTTGATGTGTTTCTTGACAGCTTAAAAAAAGATTCTCTCAGTGAATTCTTATTACAAAGATCAATAAATATCTTTGTGTGTCACACTGGTGTTTAGATGGAAATTGCAATCCCAGCATTGCCTAGTACAGACGCAATGTATGTAAGCTACCTTTCTGACAAAATCTGGAAAATCATGGCATAGACAAGGGAAAGTCATATTATATCCCTGCCCAGCCAACTGGGTCTGTCCATACAAAGTACAGGTTTCCATATCCAGCTTTTTCTTGCAAAGTCAGAAACTTCAGCCCACTTAAATATGGCTAAATGCAGTCATGTCTGCTGGATGAAATAAGATAAGGAAATATATCTTTCCTACTTCAGAAGCAAAGTTTTTCTTAGACCATCCTTCAGCCAAAGCTCATGTTGTATGGGCAATAAGGTCAGAGAATCCACAGTCTCCTCTAAGTCATCAGGGAGCAATAAAAAAATACTTTCTGCCATTAAAGATAACCTTGTGTACAGCAAGGGCACAAACAGAGTGTCAGCAAACTGGCCCTGTGAGACTACTTTATTGATGCTGCTTCAGGTTTCTTGTAACATGCAAAACAGCATTATTATTACAGTAGATAACTGCAACAGACCTTTCAGGATTATGTATTAAGAGCAGCAAGTCAAATACCATCTGCCTAACATGATACATTCTAAGTATTATTCCAGAGAGGTTTGCTTGCATCTCCTCTGCAGAGGACATAGAGGCAGCTGCAAGTCACTTTTATCCTCAGCCCCCTCCCCATCATCACTTCTTGACCTTTTGGCTAAGATCAATTGTAGCATCAGTCGGAGTCTTGGCTTGTACTCTCTTTGGGGACTCTACCTGGCCTGGCAGCAGGCTGGGCTCAGTGACCTCCTAACTCTTACCCATCTGTAACTGCTATCGTTCCTGCTCTTTAAGAGACCTGGCAGCTTTTAGAAGTCAAGTCCCGTTTAACGTGCCTTGCAAGCACAGCTGAAATGCATTGCCCTGAATTACTTCTGTTTCAAAAGGCAGGTGGGTCTCGTTGTTCTAGAGTGCGAGAAATTGTAGTGTAGCTTGATTCCCTTCTTTTGAAAGCCACTAAAAACATTTATCTGCAACAGCAGATTCTTTACTTTTTTTAAGATTGCTTTGATGCTTTGAGGATATATAACCCCAGCATTTTTGGAAGATAACCACAGGTAAGTCCTTTGAGAGCTTTTCACCTCTGCTTGAATGGGGTTCTGGGGCCAGGTAAAAACATCTCTGATGTAGGAAGACCTTAAAATACTGTGATAATATGTTTGTATCTGTCTAGGTTTGTAAACTTCCTAAATCCAGAGCTAAGTATCCACAAGGGACACAGTAATTGCCAGCCAGACTTAGTGCCTGAAAACCTTATCTAATCCTGGCTTTTATACACAGGTCTATTAACTTGATCTGGGTGGTTTGTTTTGTTTTGTGTTTTTGCCTGACTCACTTGTAGAACCAGAAATAATATATATTATCTCTGGAAGAGACCATAAAATGATATAGTGGAACCTTGTGTATAACTCAATTAAAGGCATTTCACTCCAGCATTCCTACATCAAACACGGTAACTACAGGATATCTTCTAGTCTTTGTGTCGGCAGAGATCACTTAAAAACTGAACCTTAGTCTCTGCAGCTGTCCTTTGTTGAGGAGGTACACGTAGGACGGTGTGAATTTGCCTTTCACCTAAGGAGGTCTGGCCATGTGCCCTCCAAAGCCACTTTCTGGGGCAGCACCCGCCAGCTCTTTGCATAGAGAGGGATGTAGGGGATTTCTGCTGCAAATACCCTCTGGCTGGCTTTTATAGGAAGGCAGCAATATCTTCCAGAGTGTTAGTCTCTCAGCTGATTTTGTCTCAAAGGTCTGTCTGGTCGAATGACACAAATTGTGGGAGGCCAGGTTTTGTTCACTGTCTCTTGCTGCTATTTTTGGGATGTGTTTTTTCTATTTTGGTTGGCTGGGTGTGGAGGGAGTGTTGCTATGCTTTAGGGAACACTGCAATTAGATTCACTCAAAACAATCATGATTAGTAATTATGACTGGTTTGTTACTAAAAAAGGAAAAGGTAGAAATAAATAATAAGCCATGGTTAATTTGAAGACAATCTCTGTCTCTCTTTCTGTCTCTTTGAAGAGCTTTGAGCAGACCTAGGAGCATTTGGGCTTTCCTTAGGGGATAGGAAAGCCCTCATTTCTGTACATGGCAGTGAGCCTTCCTCCAGTGTAAATAATCTAATGAGTTCTCTGATGGAAGAACCTCGTTTACCAGTCAGTGACTCTTGTTAGGTGAGTCCCAGATAACTGCAGCATCTGGGCAAATCTCAGCTGTGTTCCAAATAATTAGCAGAAGTATTTGAATCAATAATGGCAGGGAAGCCAATGAAACAGCTTTCCCAAAAAAAAAATCGGTGAATAAACACTGAAAATTTTCAGTCCAAGTGAAATCTGTTTACCCAGGACAGCTTCTTTCTTCTGTGAGTACATGGCCTCAGGCCTGCGATGTGGAGTAGGAGCTGTTAGTACCTGCAATCGCACTTCATTATCCCATTAGAAGCTGAATAGAGAAGTGTCACACTAGCCTGCAGCCCTCTTGCCTGTCCTGATGTCGAGGCCAGGGGATGTCTCCATGTCAGGAGATGGAGCTGAGCTGGGAAGCTGCTGCTGTGCACTGCTGGCTTGGTGCAGAGCCTTGGGCAGGATGGGGTGGGTGATGGGGCAGAGCAGTGCCCCTGTGCGCTGGGAGGGCACTGCCGGCTGCTCGGGGGCGGGGGAACACTGCATTTCTGTAGAAATGGAATACACCATGCAGGAAGGGCCTGGCAGCTTTGCTGTCAGTCTCGCAGATGCTGCAGCTCGGTGCCTGGGTCCTGGCAGCACTCAGACAAGCAGTCTGTTCAGGGGGCGGGGGTGCAGGCTGTGCCGTCCTTGTGGCAGCAGCTCTGTGGAATGTCTTCGGAGCTTTTTGAAACTCTTAGTTTTTATTTTTGTATATACACACACATACATATACTATATATTCAGTTCACTTTTGACTTTGTTTCATAGGAGCTGAAAAACTGTTACAGTTGATTCAAGCACATGTGAAAGATCTTTAAATGAAGCCATCTCTTAAAGTAATGAATTCTTATATCCTATAGTTGAAGCAAAAGGTCATCTTCTCTCTGCTTAATTTTTCTGTAGAGAAAATTCTTGTTTCTGATTTTACTAAGGAACTTGCTTCTGTGTTTCCAAAGGAGTGATTCCTTAGCCCTTAATACAAATTCTATACTTAAATGATCTCTTGATCAATAACTACAACATAAAGCGAATGTGCTGGGTTTGTACACAAAGGTGTCTTCACTATGAAGTTGTTATACGAGGCTTATGTGCTGCTATAAAATGTCCACCTCAAAAATCTTTTCTGATGTGTAAATATCTGATTTGAAGAGAATCAAAAATCTGGGGACAACAAAAAATGCTTTCAGTCACCCTTGTCTTGTATGACATTTTGAAAATTTTGGAGTGTGTATTCAAAGAAGTATCTTTCAATAGTCCTGTGCTTTTTGTTTGTACAAATCAGAGACATAGAGACATTTTCTTTTGAAAAGACAAAAGCCAATGTCAGTCTCTGACAGTAGGATACTGACAGTGATCCTGAGTAGAAATGTTTGTATTTTCTTAATTGTCTTAATACAGAAATATTTCCTCGAATCTGTCACTTGAGGGGAAAATTTTCCCTCTAACAACTGAGGTCTTGTACCATACTAATACGTCCTGGTTTTAGATAAAAACAACCATGTTGCTGGGTATTCTTTCCTTTTGATCTCCTGTTGTTGAGATTTATTGTCTGCCATTTACAGCATTTGCAGCTTGCAATTAAGACTTCTATTTTGAATATCTAATGCATAAGCAGGAATTACCATAACTTAGTATTTTGATATGTCTTTCAAACCACAGCAAAAAAAAAAAAAAGTTCCAGATGTTACATAAAGGCATTTAAAGCTAGATAAAGTTTATAGTGACCTAATGTTATATGAATAAACTATAATTTTATTAAACCCTTTCCCATGATTTAGAAGATCTCCCCTGCAAAAAGTCTGTCTGATATCATCCACAGGCTGATTTTTAATTTTTTTTCCCCAAAGAATTGCAAGTGTGTTGAGCATTTGGAGCAAGGAAAGTTTAATGTTTGCATAGTTAACTCTTTGTTTTCTTGAACCCTCTTAAACGCTCAGCTGACTTTGTGCAGGAGAGACTGACTGGGCATTCATCTCTTGTCTGGAATGAATATTGGAGCACCTGATCTATGCACCCATGAGCTGTATTCCCTCAGGAAAGACAACTTACCCAGCCTGTGATGTGGCCCCCAGGGCTCGCTGGGGTGTCAGGCAGCTGGCAGTACTTCTGTGGTGCCCAGCTGCTGGGAGGCTTCGTTCCAGGGGAGTGTCTGGCTGCTGCATGCATGATGAACCTGGGCTCTGTGTGTCTGCCATATCCTTCCTTACGGCAAGGAAGGGGCTGCGAGGACCTTGGAGAGTAGCAGAAGTGGACAATAGCAAGGGCAATGTGGATGCTACTGGGCTAGAGCTTTAATCATGCTGAAGGGCTGGAAGATTGAAGGATGGGCAGGAGCAAGGTTCTCTCCCCTCTGGCTGGGCTAAGAGAGTGCCAACTAATGGTTGTCCAAAGAACTAGACTGGACTCTGAGCCTGAGCCTCGGTTGATAGTGTTGTGTAAGAGGAGGAGATAATGAAAATAAAGCAAAGGTCTTGTTCCCCCACATGCCTTTCAGATTAAATGACTGTTTGTGGCTAACAGGAAAGCTGGAAATTTTGTTCCACCAGGGACGGGGGAGTGGAATGAAAGCCCATGTGTATTTTTAGCATTCCTTGTAATCATGTCACCTTTTAAAATGAAAGCATCAGTGCATTAGAGCGGAGAAAGTGGGGAGAGGACATCTTCTACCAAGAGAAATGTCAAGCTCAGGGTGGATTGACTGAGTCACACATTGACTGAGTGATATTTGTGCTGGCCAGGACAGACCCATCTCCTCCTTGCTGCACGCTTCCTCCCCCTTCCAGCTCCTCGGTTTGGTGTGGCTTCCTCCTTCATGCATCTCTGCTGGTTGTCTCCTCACGCATCTCTTCCTAGGTGATTCTACCCTCCAAACTATATCCAGCTGGAATAAAATCCAGCAGATGCAACATGCTTTGGGATGTTCACCCAGTTTCCTGCTCAGAGGGTCGCAGCCCTGGTAAGGTGGTGTTACATGCCTTAATGGAAGCTTAATTAGCAATGCCTTTTTCTTTTATATTTTCTTTTGCCTATAAAAAATAATATCTAACACAATGAAGAGAGCAGGGTATCTGTTCAACTATGAATGTTTACTTGCTGTTCACCTCTGAAATGCCAATGAGCATTTGTGCTGTCTAGTTTGAACTGACTATTGGCCTTGGAGAAATTACTGATGTTGCTCTTGAATGAAATTGTCCCTTACTTTTTAAGGAGGTAGAAAAAGCCTGTCAGTGTCTCCATTTGTAATTAGATGCATCATGTCTTTGCTGTGCTGCATCCAGGAAAAGGGAGTAATTCCTTCTTATTCCTAACCTTTGCCTAGCTTCCATACAATGGTAAGAAGAGAAAACCTAATTCACACTACCCAGAACAACAATCCTCTGCAGTGGATGAATTCCTTGGTGCTGATAGCCGGCAGTTCAGGTGGTTAGAGGTCACTTGTAGCTGTTCACTCTGTGCCCCCTGGCTCAGCTTTGGCAGGGAAACGGAGACACCAGCTGTGAGAATTAGAGGAGCGGTTGGCACTAGTTTTTAGCACATTATTCAGTGCTGGGTGGGATGCTTTCACTCCTGGAAGGTAAAGAAACATGAGGGATACAAGTGCTTGAGGAGGGTTGGCTGCCACATGCCCGGGCCATTCACTGCACCTCTCTGTGCTTTGGCGAAGGTGTCATCTGTGGCTCAGGTGACCTTCCTTACTGAACAAGGTGGACGTGCAATTAGTGCTGTAGGCCTTTAAACAGGTCTTGTTGTTCCAGAACTTCCTTTAGGTGCCCAAAGTGTCAGGCACCCCTCATCTCTTCCCCCTTCCTCCCTCCACTTCTTCTCTTGAATGTTGCATTAAACCCCTTCTCCACTGTACTGGCACCACGGAGTTGTTTCTGCAGTGTGCCAAGATTTTGGTCTCATGTTTACACTTCCTCCTGCTGCATGGCAGCCACCCATAAGATTAATTAAGCCACGGTGCTGGCTTCCTCCTCTTTCTTGTATATTTTCACTTGATATTCAGCTTAATGACTTGACTGAAGGTAGAAATGGAAAACTTCATGCTAAGAGTATGGAGATTCCCTGAGAGCAACCAGGCCACGAGTCTGGCAAGCAGGCACTAGTGGAGAGAGCTGGGCTGGGCTGGGCAGCAGCGTGATCCCACAGCCTCTGTACTGCCCCTGGAGCTCCTGAGACAAGATGTGTGTTCAGCCCCTGTGTTTCAGGGCGAGGTGATGCTCCTTTGGCACCTGGGGAGAGGTGCAGGTTCAGAGGCAGTCACAGGCAGGCTGCCTGCCATGTGGTGTTTTCTTTAGCCTGATCAAGGATGAAGACATTTTTGAAAGACTAAATGTGGCTCTAAAAGGTAACTTATTCTTTTTTTCCCAGGCAGCAGGCCTATCTAAAGGATCAGCATAGTACTCCCACCTTGCTTCTTTTTTCATCTTACCTGGTTGTTAGTGACGACAATTTCTATTTGCACAGCACTCACCTAAAGACCTCCAGACATTTTTCTGAAGGTGGATATCTATTTTTAATCTAATTTTATAGACAGTGAAACTCAGATGGGTTTGTGCAGCAAACTTCATGCAGCACAGCTGTGCTGAGGTGAGAAGAGGGGAGCTCCCTGGCTTCTGGAGCCATGCTGGCAGGTGGAGAGGTGCAGAGTTCCTGGGGACACTTTAGGGCTGCCCACTGCACTGTATGGGTGGGACTGGACAGCCTTCCTCAGCCTGCATCTGTCCCCCCACCTCCCATTATTCCAGTAAAAGTGGGTTATTTTCACCCAGAGTTGCTCTCTTGCTGACTTGGGTTCATGGTACAAATTTGGGGCATGGCTTTGTCATTCACTTGTGTGCACAGCAGCATGGTACCTTGCTAAAGCATCCCCAGTGCCACCCGAGCAAGGCCTCTCTGGCTCCCCAGTGAGTCTTGGCTCAGGGAGCAGCCCTGTGTACACATAAGCATTTGCTTTAGGGACTCACCCGTCAGTTAAAGTGGAATTACATGCTTAACTTACTAAATTACTCTAGGCTTTGCTTAAGTATATAATTAAGAATTATGCACTCAAAGATAACCATTTGTAGGGTTGGGGCTTGCTGTCCTGCTTCCATTTCCCTCACAACACAGGCAAGTTATTTGTGTTCTTGTCTTGTTCTGCCTGGGCAATGTTTCCAGCTGCTGGGATCAGAGTGTTATGGACACAGGAGGAGAGACAGAGCACACAGACCCATAGGAACACCTCATTGCTCTGGGAAGCCACCTCAAAACATGGGACCATTTCAGAGAGCTGAAGAAGCTTATTTAAATGTTGCACAGGGCCAAATCCTGGCTATCATCCAACTCAAAGTCTTTCTTTGAGGCATCTTTCCCTCTGTGGGTGGGTTGGGAAGGAACTGACGGCCATGGTTGCCCTCAGCCAAGCTGCTGGCAGGGCTGTGTCCCAGAACTGCCACCTGGCCAAGGACTCTGTGGCGTTTAGCAAGCTCAGCTTTGCAGACCAAAGCCCTTGTGCACCTCCCCTCGCGGTGGTTTCTCCCAGTTCTGTCAGCATCCCAGGGGACAGCACTGGGGCAGGGCGAGCTGCCCCTCCCTTGTGGTTAAGCCAGCATTGAAGGCTCTGAACAAAGAGGGCTGACTGGGCACTGCGACCACAGCCTCCTCCTGGAGACACCCGTCTGCAGAATGAGCCCAGGAAGCCCTTTTTGCTTGGATACCCAGACAGCAGCAAGCAAGGAGCTCCCAAGTAAGAATGGGTCTGAACCAGTAAAAGTCACAGGCAGTGCCCTGTTTCCATCAGCTCCTACATGCTGGTGTCTGCCAGCAATGCTTTTCAGCAGGAGAGGTTCCCTAGTCCTTCTGATTTTGGCAAGCTTTGGGTATGGCATGACAGCAGTCAGAGGAAAGCTGTATTGCCTCCTAAGGAGAGGAGTGTACTTTGGTGATGCCCACCACTGTCCTTTCTTGTCACCCCTCTCACCTTTCTTGTTTTATCTGCGTGGCCTGTATTTGTAAAGATGGAGAATGCAGGTTAAGGAGCTAAAACCCATCTAGTGTTTACATGATTTTTAAATACAAGAGGTAGTTTGGGGGGGTAGTTTTTCCTTATCTTCTAATGATTTGCATGGCTTTTCCAGGGCCAATTTGCCACACATCAGAAAAGGTCTGCTTTGCTTTTTTTTGTTGTTTGCTTGTTTGTTTTTGGGTTTTAAAACTCTTTAATTATATTTGCTTGCTCTCTGCTTTTTTCTCCCTTGCCTGAACTGGACCTGATGTTTTGGGGTGCCTCTCGCACCACCATCTTTCCCTCTGGGCTCCTCAGGGTGTTTTTGCAGGTGGGATGTGGTGGTAGGCAAGGACTACTGCATGGTTCCTGCGGGCAGCTCTTCCTCTGCCCACATTGCAGGGGCAGAAAGATGTGCAACCACCTGAGCAGAGCTGAAAGAGACATCACCCTGTGTACATGCTGTGCAAAGAAATAGCAGGGGTTGTCAGTAGTCCTCTCTTCTGAAGTCCTCTCTTCTGATACTGGCATTGTCACAAAACCTTGGAAAAGCATTGTACCTCCTCCAGGCTGTCTTCTTACACAAGCCACGCTATCTAAACACATTGAGTAATCCCTGCCTCAGGCTCAAAAACTTCTGCTTGAAATAGTGTAGATCAGTTAAAAATATAAGATATTAATTTTAACATCTTAAGTTACTGAAAGCTAGCCATGTACCAGAATGCATTGTACCAGAGGCTGGTTGCTCCCATAACTCAACATTTGTGACCTGACTCTATCCAGTTCTTGGCTTCTGTCAGATGTCACTTGTCTGTGTGGGTGCTTCCATGTCTAAGATCCCATGGTCCCCTAGGAGCTTTCTCCTAGGCAAGTCCAGTCCTGGCAACCTCCCTTTATCTGCAGAAATGTATTTCCCAGTGATATTTGGATGCTGCCTTCTCCACGGTGGCATGGCTATGGCTAATGAAATTTTTGCTGTGCTCCTTCAGACCTTTTCATTTCTGTGGTGGAAGAAGTGATTCTGGGTGATTTGTGTAGTTTTATGAAGATTTTTCTTTGACTCTTGGGAGAAGATGAACTGTATCATGGCTGGTACCTACCCTTGTTTCTGCAGCAACAAGCTGTTTACAGTTTATTTTCTCTGTATTAAAGTGCTAACCAGCTTGAACAATAATTTAATGGTGTCATCTACAGTATGTCTAGTATCTAAGGAGAATTAAACCATATATCTAAAAATATGTCTTTGGAGCAGGCGCTTATAACAGCCTAAACTGGAATGAAAGATCCTGGCCCACAAAATGAGCGCAATGTTCAGTGCCATTGGACTAATCTGGTTCTCACAGTAAACCTAAAAATGCAGTTTCCACTATTCAAACCGAGGATTACCTACCCACAATGAGTAATTTCCATTTTTTTTTTCAGTACAGAGATCCCAGTGACAAACTTTGTGTTGCTTCATTGTTATTGTTCATCCTATGCACTCAGTTCAGTCTTCCACAGCTTTTAGCAGCACTGTTTGAACACTGCTTCATCCCACATCTCCTTCCTGCATAACTCCTCTGTGAAATAAGCCAGGCAAAAGGCAGGTTTGTGTGTGTCTTTGAATGAGAAGCAGCTCTTTCCAAATTCCTGCCCATCACACAGCTGTTCAGCAGCCATTCAAGTGTTGTTTTTTTCCAGAGGCGCCTCCTTGTCTCTGATCTGATAGCAAATGTCTCCTTTCATGTCCTACATCAAGGCTGCTACTTTGGCCTCCTATTCCATTTGCTCCTCTTTTTTAAGGCCGTGCCAAACATATTAATGGCAGGCAGAGCTGCCCTGGATCCCTCAGCATAATTCCAAACATAAAACCCTCCCTTTGCCCACACGGCCAGGGCTTCAGTGGGCCGGCTCCTCCCCAGCCCCATGTGTGGGCGGCAGTGGAGGCACCATCCAGTGCATGGCCTGTGTATTGTCCTGTTTATTGTCCTGTTTATGGTCCCCGGGCATCCAGAGGGCTGGACGGCCCAGCTGGCTCCGCTGCAATCTCCTAGAGCATCCTGCTGGCCTCTAGTGAGACCTGCCCATGGGCCGAGCCCGGCTTTTGGCACCAAGAGGGAAGGGGGCCCGTGGAGTCCCAGGGCTGCTGTGCAGCCAGAGCAGGCTGCTGAAGGACCTCTTGCTGCTCAGCTCCTCTGGGTGTCCATGCCACCACCTCCTGCTCCAGCCTTTGCGGGTACTGCTGCCTCCAGCTCACCTGCCCGGCTTCATCCTCAGGATAAACAGACAGCAGCCCCGCTGAAAATCAAGAGCAGGCTGACAGGGAGTGAGGGAAGGGGCAAAATACTTGACAGGTGATTATGGTTAGGGATTTTCTTCCTATTTATCTGGGTGTAGCTGCTTGCAAGCCAGTTGGAATGCTCGCTACGTGCCCTGGTGAAACTGAATTTTGCTTTATTGCCCCGTTGCAATACCGGGGGAGAAGCTCTTGATCATCCACACCTGTAGTGCACAGGAGGGGTTTATCCAAGCCGAGTGATGCCCTGCCACACGCGGCTGATGCCCAAGTTGTTAAGGGAGGGGAGGATCCGGTCACTGCATTACTGACAGCCCCCCTGGGCAGCCAGAGCACTGCGCAGTGTGACAGCTCTTGCTGGCTCCGGCTTAGCTGGCGATGAGTCACCTTGAGAGCCTGACTTCTTGATAAATCCTGGGAAAAACAGGGCAGTTAAATGTCAGCCAATGGGGAAAATTTTCAGCTGGGTTAAGTTAAACTAGTTCTGCAGCTGTCAGGGACACTTGGCCACCAACCACACACCTGCAGATGTGGCTGGTTCAATAGCACTGATCTGCCATGAATCTGCTGGGAGGAGGTTGGTCAGGTGGGCCACAATTTTTAAGGAAAGCCTGAGATGCTGTTATGATTTTCTCTCTCCTGGGGCCTTAGAGTTTGTCTTATTTTTGAGGCCAGGTAGGTAAAGAAAGAGGCTTTGTCTTGCCCTGCTTCTCAAGAATGTAGGCAAAGGTAAAATGAGAAAATGCCTCTGGTTTTGCCTAATGTATGGTTCTTTCCAGGTTCTCAGCTGTCTTTTAGTCACTTTAAAAGCTGATAGGAATTATTGATCTCATTTACCCTCCTTATAGCTTGACTGATTCTTTATTTGGAAACTGGAGTCTTGAGATACAAAGAAAAAGCAAAGCTCATCTCGTGGACTGGAACAAAAATGCACTTTAGAGTATCTGAAATCTGTCAGGTGGCTTTGTGTTTCTATGGGTTGTGTTGAAATACCGAGTCTCAAGAAGTGAGGGGACCGTGACCCACTTCTGTGCTGTGGAGAGGACTCTGGCCCCCTGGTCCTCTAGAGAGAGGCTCTTTTGCTACTGCCCTTGTGTGCTTTTCCTCAGCTTCCCTGAACCTGCAGCTCTGGGGAATGGCAGCGTCTGCTAGGAGAGAAAGAGGAAAGCTGCAGCAGCATTTCTGCCTCTGCCCAGGCAACTCTTGCCCTTTAGGGTTGATGGTTCTAACTGTGGTGTAAGATACAGACCTAACCCTTCATTCCCTTCCTTTCTGCAAAGTTAGCTTTGCACAGGCTTCCCTCAGAGCTGTCTCTCTCATTTTAGGTCTTTTAAGTGGGCTTGATGGTCAGTCATAAGAGCACTGTGGGAAAGCTCAGTAAAGAATATGGTTGACTCTTTAATGCTTGGAGAAGTGAGAGCCACCTTTTCCAAAAGCTGTGCTCAACAGCAAGAAGTTTCAGATGACTCACCTGCAGGAAAGGAAAAAAAAAGAAAGTAAAATAATTCCTAATTCTGGACATTTCTTGACCTACTTCCAAGCCATGTTCCTTCCCCACCACCACCCACTGTGAGAGCACAAGCTTTGCACGGAAAATTGCTATGTGACTTTTAATAGTTAAATGCAATTTTGTTTATTGGATGTTTTGGAAAACATAAAAAACGGCTAAGTGCACAGACAGACTGTTGCATCCAAAATGATTTACTGCTTTGCCTTTTATAGCTCTTGATTACATCAGGTTGCTGCATCAGTATCTTGTCTGTACAGTCCAGCCTGGTGGGGCAGCAAGGCAAAGAATATTGTTGCTGGGTAGTTTTCCAGGTGGTGTGGCAATTAAAATAGCTTTCCTGGGGGATGTAGGGCAGATCACCCAAAGCTGGGCAGCAATTTAAACTCATGCATGTTCTGGTGCTTGTCCAGCCCATAGACCTAAAATAAAAATACAGCGTTTTAATGAAATATTTGGGGCATTTTGCTTAGGACTGCCTGGCTGCACTTGAGCAAAACCCTTGCCTGAGTATTTCACAATGTCTGTCTTTGTTCAGGTTGCAGTCTCGAAGGACAAATAGCTGTCCATAGCAAGGGATGAGTGAAGGCTGTGAACCCGGGTTTGGACTCTGAAGCCTCTAGAATATGAAGCTGTTTGAATCCAGTCCAGAAACAGGCACCAGTAGCAATGCCTTTCTCCAGTCTGGGATTCACAGGCTTTATCTCCTTCAAAGTATCAGTAAGGTGGGATCCAGAACTTAGTGCCCCAGTGCCGTTTCGTGGCTGTCTTTGCACCTGCAAGTCTCATGGTCCTTATGGAAAAGTGTCCTCCTCACTTCCCATCAACTGAGGAAACAAGGGATGGGATTTGACTTTGAGGATGCAGCAAAGCCCACAACAGGAACAGATTCCCAATGTTCTGTTATCTCCTGCAAGGCCAGATCTGAATCCAAAGGAGATTTTTTTTCTTGTTTTAGAAAATCTACTCCTGCTCTGTTGTGCTCCCACTCCCTTCAGCAGACAAACCAGCTTTTCCTATAGGATGCAGGAGGCAGCAGAGTAAAGATGACTAAGGTGGTGTGCTCAGTGTATTACCTCCACGGTGGCCCAGAGCAGCTGGGACAGGAGAGAGGAGGGAGGAAAAGGGGCTTAGTGCACTGAAAGAGCTTTCCTCACAGTGGACAGGAAAAGTGGTGCTAGAAAAGCAGATACTAAAGCAGTTCTCTTGGTGAAAGAGGCAATAGTTGTGACCTTAAGCCCCAGACAATACAGAATGGGGAAGGCCAGGAGAGGACAAGGAGGCTCCCTGGTGAAAACCATTTTCATCAAGAGTTCAATTTCCTACTGTAGCCAGAGCTTGTGCCTGATGAGTGTACATCTCTAAATCAGATACACTTCATACTCCTGTTCTTTGGCTGTGCACTAGACACAAGGAGTGATGGCAGGAAATTGAACACAGGACTGCATGTCTGCAGCTGTGGGGAACGGGATGGCATTAGCAACCCGACCAAGGGTCTCTTTCTGGTGGCTACAGAACTCACGGAAATACAGTACAGAGCCTCAGATCCAATTTCCTGCTCCCCTTTATCCTGGGTGTACATGTCAGTCAGAGCGACCTCCTGCCATTATCAAGTGATCCATCATATTAAAACAAGGAGGAAGGAAAAACCACAGCAGAAAGGAAAATTAATGTGTTGCAGACTTTGAAGTACTTCCCCTTTCATCCTAGCCCATAAAACTTTGATTTAGTTTTGTATCCTGGCTCAAGGGTTTCTCTCTGTCCCAGTGTTCTGATCTGATCAGTCTGGTTTGGGCACTGGTGAAAACCAAGGAGTACCTGCACCTGTGTGTGCTAACCTGGCCCAAGCTACCCTTCCCTTCCGGACTGGGTGAAGGCAAGTGCCCTGGGGGACTGTCACTTCACTCACGCTGGCTAGCACCATTCTGTGCCAGGGAAGCAGGTTCATCGTTGCTGCCCCAGGTTTGTGCCTCTTCCCCTCTGGGTTTATTAAACAACAAACTGTCAGAGGGTAATGCCAGGGAGGATGGTGACCTTGTGCCAGGCTGGTGTGTGAAGGAGGAGGACCTGCAGCATACAAGGGGGATGTAGGCTGTGTCAGGGAGTCTCCATGCATGTTGCACTCTTCTTGTTGAGCGGGTCAGGCAGCGCTAGCGGGACTGCAATAACTTCCAGTTCAGTTCAAGGTCAGGAGCAAACCAATGACCTTTTTGTCTGTGATCTTGCCTTTTAGTAGCAGGCATCAACTAAGCAGTTGTTTTGAAAGGTCTGTTGCCCTCCATGAGGGGACTGGTGGCTGTGACATTCTGATCAGAGTACAAATTTTATTCTGCTTCTGCGAATTCCCCTTGGAAGGTGTTGGATGCAGCATGCTTTGCTTTCTGCCCTTCACTGTTCTGCACTGCTTCTCCTGGCTCTTCAGCAGCTCTCATAGAGTGGTGTGGACTATGCTTCTCACAGTGAAAAAGTTCCAGCTGGTTTCCACAGGATCAGGATTTGTCTTGATCTCATCTGTACTCTACTCCAGTGACTGGAACCTGCCTGCACCGTCCTCCATGCACTGCTGTAGCACAAGGCTGCTTGGAACCTTGTTGCGCTTGTCCCTGTAAATGCAGAGGGTGACAGAGAGGTCTCACATTGGCAGCTGTGGATGTGGGTGAGGATGGATTGTCTGCAGGTCCTCCAGCTGTCCAAAGTTCATGAGTTTGTGTTTCCTGAATTGGTCTTACAAGATGTGGGGACCCTTGACCTGGCCAAGAGCAGTGAATGCTCAGACAATTCAGACAATGCCTGGAGGCTGAGTCTGGATGCCTAATGCTCCACAGCTGCAGCACCTGGGCTCAGAGCTCTGCCCTCACTGCTGCTGAGAGGTGCAAGAGCCAGAGGAAACATGAACGTGTCTGTCTTACTCTTTGCTGTTGAGAAATCTGTGAAGGGAACTTCCCCTGCTCAGTGTTGCAAGCACCCTGAGACGTTTCTGTAGCAAGGACTGGCACTCGTCTGCCTGTTTTCATCAAAGAAAACTGGTGACCTGGTTTGGACAACTTTGTCTCGTCCTTCCCCAGTGGTACTGGGGTAAGGGGGAGACTCGGTAGCTGAGAATGAACCCACAGCTGCAATTGCATTCAGAAGGTGGTTTCACATCCCCACCTTCTGTGATGAAAACCTCTGTCATGAAATTAATCGTGATTTTACACTTCCTGATATACTATGAAAATGATTAGACACAGCAGCAGCTGGGGAAGTGATGGACTCACTGAGGCTTTGCTCCTTCTAATAATATATTTTTTTCTCTTTTATTTTTTTCCCTTTTCTGAACACACATTCATTGTTCATGGAAACTGACAAAGGACCTAAAATTGCAATATACCTACCAAACAAGTCCAACAAGGGAGCTGCTCTTGCAGCCTGTCCATTCCACATGGCAACAGCTCTGTCTCATCAAGGCAGTAAAAAACTGTAAAACCACCAATAAAGAAATGAGGAGGAAGCTGTCTATGCAGAGGCTAGATAAAAGGTGTTTTTTGGTTTTTGCCTTTCTGAAGGCATGATGAAATAAGCTTCATCTCATGGCTCTGTTGCATGCTGTTGTCCCTGCATGCTGTCACAGGGATGGGATTCAAATCCTTACAGCATGTGAAGTGGAAGCTATGCTTTCATCTCCCTTGGGACCACAGTGGGTTTGTCACTAACCTGAGCCAGGGAGCTGCTGCCAGGCTTCTGAGGGTGACAGGTGGCAGCCTGGATGCCTAGAGGCATGGTGATCCACGGGATAGTGTTGGGCAGAGGGCAGATGCCAAGGAGATAATGCTCTGCCAGGCAGTGGAGAAGAGGGAAGCATTGGTCTTTTCCCCAAGGATGGATGTGGCACCTGATGGCTTTTCTTTCCCTAGTCCCCCAGCAGCAGTCACAGTGCTGTCTGTGCCCTGTAGGACATGGAGCCATCCCTGCACTCTCCTGCTCAAGAAGGTACTTGAGGGGGCCCTAGAAAGATGTTAAATAGAGTACCATGGGAATATAACCATATAGAGTAAGTGAGGGCCCAGTCCATTTCTGGATGCAGCTGAAACCAGTGAGATGATGGCAGTAGGGACAGCAGCTGAAAGGGGAGTGCAGTGGTTCATAGCAGAACCAACTGAAAGGGAATCTAAGCACTGCAGGGTTTACTGCTCTTGCAGTGTGAGCAAAACCACGTGATGCTGGGGAAGGAGGCTGCTTGGTAATGCTGCCACTCCTGGGATGCCATTTCCCTTGTCCAGTAAATACTGCTTCTGGAACGAGCTACATAATGAGTGTGCTGAACCACACCTTCATCTTCCGGACAGCATCACATCCAAGGGTCAAGCAATTAGGCCTTGCAGTGGCTTTGGGAGATCAGTAATGCCCCCTTGCATTTGAGGAGTTGCCCAGCACTGCTGAAGCTCCTGGAGTAAGCCAGGGCAGGGCTGGGACCAGCAGGTCTGCCCCTCTCATAGCTCTGGGACTTGCTAACCTACTGCAGGGAAATTTGGCAGCCAGGTAGCAGTTTCCAAAATCCTAATTTCCCAGTGGTAAGCAATTAGGCAGGTAGAAGGAGAGGCTTGGAATGCCCAGTCTGTGGGAAGTACATGGTATGTTAGGGCTCCACTGCGAGACAGTGAGTGCTGCCAGCCGGGTTTTGTCTGCTGTCAGTTGTGCTGAGTGATGCTGGGTCACTCCTGTCATGTGTGGCTCAGGTGGCTGGTACAGCGGTGACCCCTGACAAATCTCTTAGTGGCATGTGGAGATGAGGTGGGTTTTTCTATCTTGTTTCTGCTCCTGGCCTTTGGGGTGAGGTTGGTGTATTTGGTAAACAATGCTGTGAGCGAGCAACTTGAGTGGCTAGGATTTCTGGAAGCTACTGCTCTGTAGCTGCAAAATGGTCAGCAGTGCAAAACTGAATGTGAGAAACCACACAGACCAGAGCCTGTGCAAAATGGCCATAGCCTCCCTCTGCCAGGAGTGCCCTGACAGCCAGAGATAGGCAGCCCAAGACTCTCCAGGCTGAAGTGCTTCAGCCATTCCAAGTTATTCCCCCTGTTATCTCCAGAGCAAAACTGCTTCTGCACATTCTGGGATACAAATCAATTATCATGGAGAGTTACTCCAAGCTTGCAGTTTATGTGAAGCGTTGGCAATGAGCAACAGCTAAACCCATGTCCCCACAGCAACAACATGAAGAGGGGCTTTAAGAGGGTGTGTGGTGAGAGGAACAAGGGCAAGAAGTACGTGTAGGTGGGAGACAGTGTACAGAATGGGGCAGAGGAGAGGGCAGAGGCTTAATGTAGGACTCTGTAGAAAGTACGGGACAAAAATACACATTGTGTGTAGAAGAAACCTCTTTAGAAAGAAACCCTAGGCTATGAAAGACCACCCTATTTTTTGTACACAGCTGTGTCTTTCTCCTCCACAAATTAACTCCTTCCTATCTGAATTCTTTTGACTGCTCTGAGGGTGGGATCCTGTTGTCAGAGCAATCCCGTGGGACTGCTTCAGGTTGTGATGGCATGTCTAGGGCAGGTGGACTGTGTTCAGCAGGATCTATGCATGTATAGGTATATAGGTGCTCTATAATGACCCTGCTTGAGCAGGGAGGTTGGGCCAGATGACCCACTGTGGTCCCTTCCAATCTGACCCATTCTGTGACAGGTATATGTTGCATCTGCCAAAGTCCTTTTGTGGCTGTGCACTTTTTAAAAACAAGAGATAATATTCTTGTAAATTCAATTATTAGGAGAATCTGAATAAATTAATATTTAAAGGGATAACCACTGTTTTATCATCCACTTAATCCCAAAACATGACACACATCAGAAGGATGATTTTGCAACACAACTAGATATTTAAAATCAAGTCTTCAGTGCTGAGGGAGGTGGCAGGCTTTGTGTGGTGTCATGATGACAGACCTCTTCCAGGGAAACTGTCTGTTTTACCACCATCATCAGAGCAGTCTGGGGTCAGACTTTGCACCAGAAGCACTCATCCCATATGTGTTACCTGAATCCTGCCAGATCTGGACAGAAGCCACGTGTATCCTAGAGACGGATGCGTCTCTCTATGCACAAGCTGCTCACTCCTTTAATTAAACTGCTAACTTTCATTAACAGCTGATCTTAATTTACTTTATAGTTATTTTTCACATGCACACACCCTCCCCTCCCCCCCACCCCCCCAGTTTTTATAAACCGGGATCAGGTTCTCCTAGAGGGAAACACAGCTTTCTTCTAACTGCTCAGGGGGAAGAGACAATCTGGCACTCTTCACTTTGTCCCAGATTTGTAAAAGAAGAGACACTATTCCATAGGAGACTTTTTTTTAGTAGGTCTCAGCTGCTTTGCAAAGAAAATTATTACACTGACCTTAGGGGAATTGTAAAATTTTATTCTATCTTTATCCAGCATTTATTGTTATCCCCATTGGACAGTGCTATCAAAGTCTGTAGCTGTGCTATCTGGTAACATCCCCTGAAGTTGGGGACCTTCAGCTCTTTGCATAGTCAAAGAGGAGACAAATCATAGCATGAAGCCCTGTTTGCCAGCCCGCCAGAAGCTGTTGTGAGGTTAAGGGAGGGGCATCCTCAGCCACACCAGCACTTGCTGCCTGTGGGCTGAGCACCCACAACCCCATGCCAGGAGCTGCTCATGAAGGTGGGTGGCTACAGGATGGCTGTAGGAGAGTCTGAATTGCTGTGGAAGACCCTCAGGAACTGGAGGCCAATACGAATACGTGCTCCTGCTACTGATGTGCTATCCACAGTGTAACACAACCCCAAGCGTTTTTCATTACAGCACAGTTTTAACCTGTTAGCAAACACGCTGGCTAGGGAGTAACTTACCCAGAATGTGAAGGCACAGGATGCAGAAGGACAGGTTTGAAAGAGGTATGAGAAAGCCAGCCTTTGTGTGGTGCATGGCTGAAACACCAGCTACTGCTCTAGAATCACTGTGAATCCTCCGCTCCATAAAGCACTGGCTTAGTTTAAGAAGCATGGATTTTTGTCTTTTCATGCTATTAGCCAGCATGTGGTGCAGGAAGCAGAAAAAAACACCTTGGTGCCAGTGTTTAACAGGGAAACCAGAGCGGTGGTGGTGCAATTGATTTTTGTCTTTGTTGGGTTTCAAAATCAATGAAATATGAACTTTTCCCATTGATTTTTTTTGAATTCAAAATTATTTTGGGAAGCTGTTAAATGAATTGACAACTTTGTGAGCTAAATCCTCTTCTACGCTTTGTAAGACACGTGCGAGAACCCATCAGAATGTGCTGATGTGCTCACAGGCCTCTTGCCGTGTTAATATTTGTTGCTGTCTTCTGTCATACCAAACCTCTTCCTCTGAGGCCAGGTTCCTCGGTCCTCAGTGAGAGTGGGAGGAGGAGCAGATCCAATCCACTGCTGTAATCTGAGCCTCATGTTCTTGTTCTGTGACTGAAAAAGTTGGTGTACCTCTAGCAGTGTTGGTGCTGGTTGCTCATTACTAGTCACTGCAGTTGAAATGGCATTTTTGAATGTGCCCCTTGTCCTGGCACATAGCCTGATGCTGTGAGCCACAGAGTCCCGTTCCTGGAAAAAGCTGTTCTTATAAAAACCCTCAAAAAACATGTAACTTAGTCTGTAATAGAGTTGCTATTAAGCTATTGCTCTAAGACACCAAAAAGAAGGAAAGTCTTCGAGCTCCTCAACCTGAGAAGGTCCCGCTGAACACCACCAACAGATGGCAGTTAAGAGGCTGAAAACATCCCCTTTGAATGAGTCCTGTTTCCTGCCCCAGGACACACCAGCTTGTCAGGCCAAGCCCCAGGGTGTTTGTCCTGAGCGGAGGGTGTGTTCCACCACAGGTGTCCACTTCTCTGCAACCTGCAGCAGTCAATCCATGGATCAACAGAGTTTCTGAAGCCAATGCTAAAATGGAAAACTTTGGAATTAACATGTGTCCTGGATTCCACCATGATCAAAATCTGGTTGTGAGGTGTGCCCTTCTTTTCCATTGTCAGGTAGATTCTTTGTAAGATGTCACTTCTCATCAGAAGTTTTCAAAGGTTTGACTTGCCCTGAATTCCCAGTTGCTGGTTTCTATCCTTAGTTAGGTTTTTTATTTTCTGAGGGTTCCTACATGGTGTCTGAATGCTGCCTAAAGTTCCTTTAGGTCCAGGTTCACTTGCACAGAAAACCCTCGGCAAGCCCAGGCCAGGACATGTTTGTGGTACCAGTCACCTGCGTGAGGGCTTGTCTCTACTTTACTCTGCAATCATTTGTGATAGCGAAGACGACTGCACAAAGAATTGCCCTTCCCTGTAAGCCAGACCTGAGGAAGGTGGCCTCTGACACCAGATTTAACCTCTTGGGAAGCTCTGCAATGAGACTAAAGGATCTTATTGCAACCTACAGCTGTCACAGACACATCTGTGGGTCAGAAAGATTAAACCCTTATTTTGCCCTTTTCTGAGCAGTGTACGAAGGATACATAAAGAATCCTTATCCATCTGTGGCAAGCGCCCTGTCTGCTACGATCTGTGGAGGAGTCATCCCCTGGTTATGGGGAAGTGCCATGAAGAGTGCATGGACTGTCCCAGGTGTCCCATGACTTGGTCAATAAGGATTTGCACACTGTTGTGTGTGTAAAGCCCAGCTTGGCTTTCGGAGCTCTAACTATGTTCGCAGAACAGTCTTTGATGGGAGAAAAAAGTAAAGAACAGAATTTTACATTTGAGCTGGGTTCATTTGCTCTGTAATCATGGATAGGTTTGAAGCTGCCTTCTATATGGTGCTTCCTTTTCTCTTTTACCTAGGAAGTAATTTTTTCTCAGATTTAAAACTTCATTTCAAGGCTCTGCAAATGCATCATACTAATAAAATGTCACATTATCTCATCCCTTCTGTCACAAATGTGAGTAGGCACCTGATGAAAGCTGACAAGGGAGGACAAGCAAAGCTATGGAAAAATAGCCCAAAACATAACACAGATTCACCAAGATCAAATCTTGAATGAGAGAAGGGGGCTGTGCCAGGCCCTTTCATACAAACTTGAGGTCAGGAACAGTTGGACTGCTTGTATTCGAGGAAGAGGGGCTGATATGGTGTTTGTTTCTTTCTTATATCTAGTCTAAATCAAATTCTTGGGTCATTAGGCCAAGGGCCAAAAGATTGCAGGAGGACAGCAGTAGTGGGAGCAATTCCTAAAGCCTTGCTCAGCTAGAAATTTTCCAAGGAGCCAAACTTACAGCTCATCATGTCTGCCATAATGAAACAATAATATGGCCCTATCCACCTGAAATTTTGGATGGCAACTGTGTGAAATTCTTATCTGTATGTGCGAAGTGCATAGCTGGTGAATGAAGGGGAAAGAACAGGTCCTTTCAGACTCAGATAACACACTCCCAAGTTTCCTCTGGAACTTGTGGGACACTGGCAGGTTTTTATGTCAATAGATCCTGTTGGCCTGGCAGAGCAAGTCAATGCCTATTATGCATATTTTCTTTAGCAACAGCACTGCTGTTGACTACATTCTGCCGTCAGCATCTTTATTATCAGCATGGTTGCCAGCAGAAGGCTGAAGTCATGGGATGTTGGAACTATGGATTAAGTTAAAAAAACCTTCTCTAATTTTAGGTGGACAAGGAAAGGAAGAGCAAAGCCTCCATTTTTTGTTCTGCTTCAAGTCTCAAGAGCTTGGAGACAGGTTTGAGAGAAGTATTAAGGTGTTGTTTGTTCATGAGAAAAGTCCCCACACTTTTACGAAGATTTTTTTTACTGTGAGGGTGACTGATCACTGGAACAGTTGCCCAGAGAGGTTGTGGAGATATCCAAAAGCTATCTGTACTCAATCCTGAGTAACTTGCTCTTGGGGACCTGTGTGAGCAGGGAGGTTGGACCAGATGACCTCCAGTGGTCTGTTCCAACCCTACTGACTCTGTATTCTTTTAGTATAGTAGTGTTTGGCAGACTTCCAGTGGTTTGGGGTTAGAATCATACAATAGTTTGAGTTGGAAGGGATGTTTTAAAGGTCATCTAGTCCCAGCCCTCTGCAATGAGCAAGGACACCTTCAACTAGATCAGGTTGCTCAGGGCTCTGTCCTTTTATGTTTTCAGGGATGGCGTGCCTACCATCTCTCTGGGCAACCTGGGCTAGTATTTCACCACCCTCCTTTTAAAAAACTTCTTTCTTATATCTAATCTAAATCAGCCCTCTGTCAGTTAAAAACCATTAGCTCTGGTCCTTAGCTGAGGTAACACTTGAAACATCAAGTGATCTTGGTAGTCATTAAAAACTAATATCCATGCTTGTTTAGTGAGGTTGTGCTAAACAGCCCAGGAATTTGAACCCCCTGTATTTTAATTGTTAAAGCTAATATAAACAAGAGGTGGTTGGTTTTTTTGTGATGTTTTGGGGTTTTTAAAATTTTAAATAGTATTTTTATATCAGTGGTTTGGTGGCTTTCATCTCAGGTTAGTACTTTGCAAGTGCACCTGTAAGACTAAGGAGATAAAAAATTTCATATACTCCCTCTTGTGATGAAAAATTTCTGCCTGAGCTGAGCAACGTAAGATCTGGCCCATATGGAAGGGAAGGAAAGAGGGAAATGCCTGGGAGCGTTTCTTAAGTGTATTAGGCATGTTTTTATGTACTGGGATGAGGTGAAATGAAACATCTGTGTACCATAAAGAACTCTGTCTGTCTTAAGTTATTGTCAACTGTAAATTTGTGTATTGCCCCCAGGGCTTGCTCCTGCTGACGAGCATTTTGTACTGCAGCTCCTCAGCTCCAGACCCACTGTTGCTGAGCGTTAAACACAAGCAGTTGTTTGGAACTGCCTGATGATGAGCTGTGGGTTGGGAGAGTTTCCTTGTGCCAACTGGGGCGGTTTCCTTTGCCTGGTGTTGGAGGTGACTGGAGAGCTGCCACCCTCAGTGGCTGTCCTCCCTGGCAGGGGTGTGAGGTTTGGAGGTGGCCACCTGGAGAGCGGGTGACACTGGCCAGCGCCAGAGTCCCTGCATCCACACAGTCTTGGGTTTCAGCCACTGATGCTGTGCTGTTGATTTTATGTGTTGATGTCAGTAAGGGTTCTTCTGCAGCTTGGGTGAGACTGCCGAGAACTTTAATGCCATGGGTCACACATGCACATGTGCCCGTGTTCCCCCAGGCACTGGGAAGCCTTTCCCCTCCCTGACGTCACACTGGAGCATGATTCAGGGTTGCAGCCCTGTGCAGGGCTGGCCAGCACCCCGAGGTCAGGCACTTCTGCATATGTTGGCTCTTGCGATCTCTCCTGGCCCATGTGCATCCCATAACATGTTCCTACCTGGTAAGTTGCCTTGCTGGGTTATTTGAGGACACCAGGAGTGGCAGGTGGCATTTGAGTAAAAGGCTGAGTCTGGGACCCACAAGGTGTTCTGCCACCACCTTTTGTGCCAACATCTTGTACTTATTTGCAGCAACTCTGTCCCCTTGTGGCCTCCTCCTGCTGCCCGTTCATCCTGGACTTCCATGTCCTGCTCTAACTAATAACAGTGAGTAGCCAGACCAGAATTAATAATTGCTCTTCCAGGTCTCTGGATCCCTTCTGTGCTGAGGTGTGGGGCCAGGGGCTGCTCTTATTATGGAGCCATAACTAGAATGCACCAGCTGACTTTCAGGGCCTTAGTGGTCTGTGCTGTCCTGCAGGGGACCACAGCCCATTGGCAGCTTTTCTTACCCGTTTTTGGCAGCATGAAGCCCGTGCAACTCTCTTACATGTCAGCCTCCCAGTAACTGTTCTGCCCTCTCCTCTTCCTTCTCTGTATGTCTGCTGCCTGTGCCTGGCTGAGGTAAAAGTTCTTGCCCAGCGTAGGGCTTGGGCTCAGGTTTCTCGTGGCAGTTTATTCAGCTGCCTTTGACAGGGATGGTTTGCACTTGCACATGTGCTCAGGTCTCACCAGAAAGCTTCTGGGCCTTCGTCACCTCAGGGGGTATGGGGAGTCACTGGGGACAAACGGACTGGGGACAGCTTCTCTCTGGAGGATGACACAGACCATTCTTTGGCAGGATAGCCCAGTGTCAGGGATTGTCGCCTTGTAGTACCTGGGCTTTAAAGAAGTGAGAAGCCATGCCAGAAGGTAAATCTCCTGGAGGCACATGTCTGCCCATAACTGCTGTGGCAAAAACAGAGGGGATCCTAAGGGGAGACAAACGTGTGCAAATATCATGATGTGTCTTGTGTGAGGCATAAATGTACTGCTTTGTTCCATGGTTCTGGAAACCAGCCCCCAGCAGTCTTCTGCCAAAGTCAAATAGCAACTTTGGAGGCAATGTGTATTTTTTTTTACCTTAAAATGACTTGCTGTCTCACAACTTGTTATTTGACTTCGGTTAAAAAAAATAACTGGGTGGTTTCCGCAAGCACAAGCTAAAGCATGCAGCTTCAAATGGATACCAGGACCAACTCTGGCTGTGTAATTATATTGCCTATATTTAATCTTTCAGAAGTGTTTGGCAGATGGTTTAAATTTCAGATATGCAATCAATATCTTCTTCTCTGAGGCTCAACTACCATGTTCTTCCCCTCCCTTGCTTGAAATACACGAAGTCAAGTCAATATACTTGGACGGCACAGGAGTGATCCCCGCTCAGTGAGTGTATATCTCTATCTATATATACCGATGGAGACCTCGTAGAGGTGTGTGCGCGCGTGTTACATGCAAGACGTGCTCTGCCTTTATTTATTTTGGAAAGGGTTTGCCTTGGTTTCACCGTGCCTCGCTTTAAACGATCCGAAAATCCCCCCCTGGATTCAGAGGAATAAATATGCATGGCTTGTAATTCTGTTGCAGCGCTCGCTCCCAGCTGATAGGTGACGTGGAGTTTGGAGGCTCGCAGATTGGCTTTTTGATTTGGCTTCTTGCTGCAGTTGTGCAAACCTCGCTGGCTCCCAGAAATCAGGCTCAGCGCTTTGCCGTGCACCGTAATGCTGGGAAACCTGCACCGAGCCCCGATGGTGTGAGCGCGGGAGCGGGGGAAGCCCAGCAGATTCAGTAGCAATCTGGGGTACAATCCATTTTCTCTTCCCCCCTCCCTCGACCCCCATTCATCTCCGTCCTCCTCGCCCTCCTCCCTCTTCGCCAGATCTCCCTTCCCTCCCCAAACTCCACCGCACGGAACTGAAGATCAAGGCTGGTGGATTTATCAACATTTTACCTCCACCCCCACCCCCTTTTCCAGATGCACCTCCCCGCTCTCCCTGACAGCTGCAAAAGGGAGCACAGGTTTTGTAGCGAGCGAGGCAACTTGGACTGACATGCAAAGGCGAACCCCCCCGTACCCGCACACACCGTCGGTGAATCACCGGGAGATGCGATGAGCTCCCTTTAGGAACCGGAAGGATTTGTGTTGGGGAGCCAGCGGAGCCCCCCCCTCCCCATCCCCC